>VZUI01058893.1:0-13214 GCA_013401135.1 Cettia cetti
GGGGGGGGGGGGGGGGGGGGGGGGGGCGTTTATTTGCAGAGAGCATTCAGGGTTTGTCGGGAACAGGCAGCCACCTCAAGCCAGGTTTCTAAATCTATTTAACCCATTTGAGGATCCAACAAAGGAGAAACCAACCCTGCTCCAGGCAGGGCAGAGCTGAGCCCCCCTGTCAGGGGTTCTCCCTGCCCTGCTCCTCATCCTGCTTTGCTTTAGTGCAGCACAGCAAATGGTGAATTGAATTGGTACAAAATGAGCCCAGGGCAGGAGCAGCAGAATCCTTTTCTCAACTGGAATGAGTCATTTCTTCTGAAGTATTCCTGCTCTCCTGACCTGGCAGTGTTGCTCATCCTGGTCAGGATCTCCAGATGATCTTTGCAGCTCGTTGTCAGCTCTAATTGCTGTCTGCTTGGGCCCCATACATGGACAAGAGCAAGGCAAGGACAGAGGAACTGGTCTGTTAATCCCTGGCTTTGCTAGGGCACCCGGCCACTTGGACACTCCTCTTGGACAAATGGGAACAGTCATCCCTTTCTCTTTGGGGGTGTTGGAGAACAAAATCACCAGAGAAATGAGAAACCAGTTTGTCACCTCAGGTGGCAAATCCCATTGTCAACCATAGTCCTAATGAGCTCCTGTGAGCCCCACCCCAACCCCAAGAGGAGCTGCCAGGACTTGGCACAGCCAGGATGAGCCACAGCCTGAGAAATCATGGAATGATGCTGGTGGGTGGCACAGTTTGAGGGAGGGCCCTGTAGGGACAGCTCTGTGTGTGAAGCAAAGCCACAGGATGCTCCTGGTTTTGTGCCATGAGCTGGCATGGTGCTGGTTCCAGCCCTGGAGTGCAGTGACCAGGGCTGAGGTGGCCACTGTCACTTGCTAGTGTCTCTCCAGCAGGCAAAAGTGTCACCTGTGTCCTCAGCATGGTCCCAGTATGTTGGCACTTGGGACTGGGACTGTGAGTCCATCATTTTTGTGCTCTCAGGGGACCCGTCAGAACCTGCAGCATATTCCTGCCCATGGCTCCCACAGAGTCGTGCTCCCCAAAACTAGTGCCAGCCCATAACTTCCCACACAGATAAGGCTTTCCCTCCCTTCCATGGCTGTAGATGGTGTGAATGTGCTGGCAGTGCCACAGCCAGGACTCTGGAGTGTGCCTTGGGTGCTCTCCCAGCATGGAATGCAATGGGAACAGCGACCGTGGAGGTATCCCCATGCCAGTGATTACAGTGACTAGAGCTGCACAGCCCAACAAATGCTCCTCAGTGGGGGTTTTTTTCTCCACAAATAATCCTCCAAACAAGTTTTGGCACAAGGGTGGCTGTTTGTGGACTTGTATAACCCTTTTTATTCGAGCTGGGTTTGTTTGGAAGCCGCTGCCGTGAGGCCCTGGGATGAGGCTTAGAAACAGCTGTGCTGCACAAGTGGCACTCCAGAATCAGATGTCAGGTCCCCAAAGCCTTGAGACTGCATGAAGAAGTGAGGGAATTTCTAGTGAAAATAAAACTGCTTTGCCTCTGTTAGTGGTGCAGCATGCCAGGGTCATGTTCTGAAGCTTTGCAGTGCTGAGGATGAACAACGTGTTGGGTTTTCTGTGATGAAAAGATCCGCTCCTCCTCTCCGCCAATGGTTTTAGAATCTGGGCTGGAAGAAGAGTGAGAGATGATGTGACAAGCAGGGCACAGCTGCTGTGGATTTGGTGATGCTCAGTTTGCTGGCAGATGTTCGCCCCCATCCCTTCTGCTCTGTAGAAGCCAAGCAAGGTTCTCTCAAAACCAATCCAAGACCCCTGGGAGCTCTCCTGGCAGTGCCACAGGCCCCATTTCTTGGAAGGGGGGTGCCTCCTTAGGTGGACAGCTGTGCCCTGCATTCCCTGATCTCTCTCTGGGGTGGAAAGCAGAGCCCAAGGTGGAGGGACCTTCTTGTTTGAGGTCATTTTGCCCAAACTGCAATGCCCAGCCTGGGACCATCCCAGGGCCCTGCCAGAGGCAATTCAAGAGCCTGTGCTGAGTCAATCCACCTTTCCCCCTCCTTTCCATCTGTCTTTCCAAGGTCCCCCTCCTCTGGTGTCAACACAAGCTTAATGAAAAAGCAGCAGATGTTGCTGTGATTTCAATTTACTCAAGATTTTAACCTAATGCAAATGGTAGTCTGCATCCAGCTGTGACGAGACAGCCTGTGCTGAGGCCTGGCTTCCCTACCTGTCCCACGGCTGTGATGGCAGTTGCTGACTTCCAAAGATCTTCTCCAGGAACTTGTCTTGGGACCTGCCCTGACCCAGAATGTGCAACAGGACTTGCAGCAACTCCTGGTGAGGCAGAGGTGGGTTCTGTGGGAGAGCATCGAGCATTGCTGTGGCCTGGGTGAAAATATTTGTGTGTGTTTTGGAGGTTTTTCGTGAAATGGAGGAATAATTGAGAAGAAGAGCAGTCAATAGCAAGTGATTCATCTGCCAGATTGAGCTTCACTCTCCCCCATAGGATTGCAGAAGCCAAATATGATTTCCTGACCTTATCTCCTCTCCGAGCGGGTAAACAACAAAAACCAACTCCTCTGTCGCTGCCTGGAGTAGCTGGAAGATAGTCACAAGCAGATCTGGTTGGTTTGTTTGTTTGTTTGATGGGAAGCAAACACCTTCCCCTCTGCCTTGTATTTTCACCGCAGAAATTCCTGTATGTGGGCAGAGCTCCCACGTCGCTGTGGTGCCGCTAGGCCTGTGACCATCATCCTCACCCAGAGCGTGCAATGCCGTGGTCACAACACACCTTGGAGGCTTTCTGGGTATTCGAGCCTCACCCCTACCACCTGCCCCCCATTCCTGAAAAGCTCTGTACCATTCACAGCCCTCAGGGCCAAAGGTCTTCAGCACAGGAGGAATGAGCCCAGGGAAAGCACAAATTCACCTTCCGGTCTTCACCACCTTCCACTTCTCAAAAAAAGACAGGAACAGGAGACAACCATGTGTTTGCAGAGCCAAAGCAGTTGTTTGCCTCCTTGAGAGACACTTTTCAGATGGTTTTGGTGGTCTGCAGGTGGAAAAAGAAATGGCATTCCAGTCCATACATCCCTTCCCAGAGACTCCTGCCTCCCTCCTCCAGAGTCCTGCAAGCCCATAATGGACTGAGATGGGCACAAGGAGAAGGAAAATCTTCTGTCACTGGAAAAAGCATCCTGAAGCAAAGCAGGGGAGGAAGAAGCGTGGTCAGCTTGGAGCCCATCAGAAATCTCAGCCTGATTAGGAGCAGTGATCCCCTGACACGGAGCAGCAATTTACAGGCACCATTAGCCCACGCCAGAGAGAAGAGAGATGCCGAGGATGTCCTATTTTCCACACCTCCGGAATGCCACACGACTCATGAAGGATAAAAATAATTAGCTGGAGCATCTCAGGGAAAACTGACAAGTACCCAGGGGCTGGGAGTTCCCCCATGTGCCATCCTCATCTCCAGCACTTTGAAAGGGAAGGAGAGAACTTCACCGGGAGCCAGCTCAGGGCACGGATGCTGCCGGATCCCTGGGAGTGGGATGGGCCAAGGCAAACTCAGCAAGTCACAACCTCCACACAGGCCCCAGCTGCCTCTGCAGGGGCTGCATCCTGGGCTGCTGCCCCTAAATCTGCTGCTGCCAGGGGAGGTTGGTCACACAGGGACGAGCCAGGCTTTGGCTGTCCCCTCCTGCTGCAGGTAGGACTTGGATCCCACTGTCTCTCCCCTCCTTCGTCAGCCTCTGAGCAACCTCTCCACTTTTGAACCTCGTGGTATTTTCTAATTATTAGGCTTGTTAAATGGCACCACAGGGCTCTCGTAAGTAAAGATGAGGGTTCAGGGACAGGGCTGCGAACTGGTTCCACGGGCTACAGAGATGAGTGAGGAGCTCAGGAAGGAGCTTTGCATCACTCTCCTGCCTCCTCTCATCCTTTCCAGCCAGTTTCCCACCAATCACTACTTGGACCCCCCTTCTCCCAGCTTTTTGCCTCTTCTTCCTCAGTCTATTCTATTTAACCCACCACCTCCAGGCCTGCATGCCTTGTCTCTCTGGTCAGGCACAGCTTGTCCCAAAATGAGAGTTCATAAAGTGATGGAGCCAGTGGTCCAGGGCTGGGTGATTGGTTTTCCATTAAAACTCACTGGGAGCTGTTTGTTGTGTCAGTCAAAGCTGGAAAAGCATTCCAGCTGGGACAGGGCAGCAGAGGGGGTTATGTTCCTGAAAGCAGCAACAAATTTCACATGAGCCCTTCCAAAATGAAAGGATAGGCATGGAAAACCCAAAACCTGTGTTTTGACATCTTCCAAACATCTCCTTTTGTGTTAACTCAGCACTTCTTGTTAAAAAAAAAAAAAACCAAAAAAAACCAAAAAAACCCTAAATTCCTAAGTAGGATTTTCTTTCCATTCCATTCCCATCCATCAGAGATTTTGTCCTGCCTTCTCCCTTCAACTGTGACACAGCAGCATTCTGTCCTGCCCCTTGGGCCAACTACCTTGGGCTTTCTCATCTCTCTTCCCTTTCTCTTCCTTCTGGCAGCCGGGACCCAATGGATTAAACCCTCAGGAGGCAGGAGGTGAGGGATGCTTTGGGTAATGCCAGTGGCATCTCTCTCTCTGCTCCCCAGCAGGGAAATCCATCTCCCCAGAGAGGGAGCTCCTGGCAGCCCTGGGCACGGGGCTGGCCCTGAGGGTTGTTGCCAGTGGGACAAGGTGAGCTCTGGAAGTGGCGTCCCCACAGCAGTGGGAGCAGATCCACCTCTCCTTGTGGCAAATGGGATGGGATAGCTCACGTCCCATCCCACAGGAGCAGCATGCAGCAGGATGGTCTGGCTGCCAGCACCCCAGGAATGCATCCCAAAGCCTGCAGCTCTCGGCTGGGATGCCTCTGCCACCAGGAAAAAGAGCTGTGGCCAACAATGGCCTGGCAGCAGCTCCAACTATTCGTGCTGTCCATGGCTGCATTGGGAAGAGATCCAAAACAGCTCAGAGCCAGGGAGCTGGAGCATCCCACAGGCAGCCCTTGGGACTCCAGACCAGGGGTACAATGAGGGTGTTTATTTATCTCTTGCCATTTATGGGTTTATGATATATAAACTTTGGGATCAATTTGCGAGTCAAACTGAGCAAGAGCTCCTCATGCATGTGGATGGTGGGAATAATGGGAAAAGACATGGTAGAACCCCTCAATGTGAGCTTCCCCATGGAATGAAAAGCTGAATCTCCATTACCAACAGCAGCATCACCTCCCCTCACCTCTTGTTCTGTGTCCTTGGAGGCTCCTTTGCTGTGACTGAGCAGGGTCATTTCTGCTTCCACCTGGCAGAGCCAAGCACACCTGGTGAGCAGGAACCGGCTGTGGTGGGAGCTGGGATTGGTGAGCAGGAACCGGGAGCTGGGATGTCATTAGTGCTGTCCTAATTGCTTTGTGCATGTCTCAGTCTAAGGAGGGGAACAGCCCTAGGGGAGCTGCTGCTTCTCAGCCAGTAACATTTCAGAGGTGTTGGATGGAGAACAATAATGAGAACTGCCAGAAAAGAGAAAACAATTAAAAAAAAAAAATAAAGCAAAAAAGTCAGAAGGAAACACAACTATTTCTGCTGCAGAAGTTCCTGGGAGCCATCACTCAGATACCTGGTGCTCCCTCCCCTGCTCTTTCCTCGCCTCATTTCCCAGGTCAGACCAAATCTGCTCGGATTCACCATCACCTTTCAAGAGGAATGAGACCAAAACATTTCCCCTATTGACAAGTTGCTGCCTTTTTTTGCTATTGATTCCTTAATTAAAAAAGAATAAAATTCCACCAAAGCAGACATTTCTCTGAAACACTCCATCAGTCAAAAGAAAAAAAAAAAAAAAAAAGAAAAAGAAGAGGAAACAAAATCAATATCCTATTTTAAAAAAACCAAAACACATTTGGGAGCAGATTTTGGAGCAGGTAGTACATCTACTTCCTTCTCTAACAAGTTCTGTTTGTTCTGCCTTCCCATGCTCTCCAGTCCCTTGTCTCTCCACTGGCGTCCTTTCCTCTGGACTTTTGCTACAAATCCCACCATTTCTGGTAGGGTTGTCACCATTTCTAGAGGGTGAAGCCCAGGGAACCTGCCTTTTTCCCTGCAGGGTCCTGTGCACAGGCAGCATGTCCCTAATGTCCCTAAGGATGAGTGACTCCTCTATCTTTGTGCCCCTCTCAAAGAAAAACCTTTGGCAAATCATGGAGGCAGAGCAATCCCAAAGCCAGTATCCTCAGGATCCTTGTGTCATGGCTTTAAGCAGGATTCCTGCTTTTCCAGCCCCATTTTCCTGCTACTGTGCAGTTTTCAGGCTCTCTGGGAATGCTGTATTAATGGCTCTGGCTCCATAGGGATGCCTTCACAGAGGGGCTTGACTGTGAACAGCCACCCCAGGGGATTCCCTCCTAGCAGAGGTTTAAAGATTTGGGTAATTTATCTTAAAATGGGGGTGTACTAATGATCTGTGCAGGATGAACGATCCTGGGGAAGGCTGTGGGACTGGAGGGGACAAAAGGGCACTCAGGTGTCTGTGAGGCTGAACCTTTTCCTTGTGGAGCTGCCTGATAAGGGATTCAGACCAAACCCAGACATGTGTCAATGCTGGGACATTGGGATTGATCGTGCTCCATCCTGGACAGGCTGGCTTTGGTTTCCTTCAAAATGTGTGGCCCAGCCACGTTGGAGATAAGGAATTGCACTGCATTGATCAAACTCAGCTGATGGATGCTGGATTCATCCATGGGGATTTGCTCAGCCCTCACTGCAGAGCAGCTGAAGTTCTTCAGAGCTCGTGACCTCTGCAGCTCAGGGATACATCCCTGGTGTCCAGCAAGTTCCCATGGGATCTGCCACAACATCATCAGTGGCTGGGTCTGTTTGATCTTTAAATGCTCTGCACGGTGCTTAAAGCAGAGCTGGGGGTTCTTCCTTGTTTGCCAGACCTGGATGTCCAGTTCCAGCTACGCTTTTCCCTGAGGAGATGCTTAGCATGGCATCCCTGGGATTCTGTGTCCTGAATGAGGGAGAGGGTTCAGGACCCTGTCCAGCACAGCAGTGGGATGATGTGGGGTCTGAGAGGCCTGAGGTGGCTCAGGCCAGGTGTGTTGAACAGGGAGTGTTTTTATCTGTTTTTATCTTTCTGGCTGGAGCTGCTGGACCAGATGCCACGGGGGGTTGAGTCCAGCTGTTTGCAGGCCCATGGTGCTGGGGAGAGGGGAGGGAAGCTAGGCACTGGCAGATTTGGGACACAGGATAAGTCTCTTTCTAAGGCCTTCATTTATCATTTTTGGTGATATCTTATACCTGGGAGGGTTTGGCTGGTACCCAGATCAAAGCTCCCTTCCCACCTTGTCCATCTCGGTGCCACCACAAGGCAAGAGCAAGGCATTGAATTTCCATGTCCCTGTGGGGCTCCCTGGTGGGAGCTGCACTCGATTCCTCTGCAGCAGCACAGCCAGGGATCTGAGGGGGAATGTCTCCTGGTGGAGGCTGGAAAGAGCATCACTCAACACAATGCACAGCCTGTTCCTGCCAAGGAAGGAGGGATGCAAAAATTTCCAATTGGTGACCTGCAAATGAGACTATTCACAGAATCCAACAGTGGTTTGAGTTGGAAGAAACCTTAAAGTTCATTTCATTCCACCCCCTTCTGCCATGACCAGAGACACCTTCCACTATCCCAGGTTGCTCCAAGCCCTGTCCAGCCTGGCCTTGGACACTTCCAGGAGATTCAGGGACAGCCACAAGGCAAGAGCAAAGCACTTTCTCTGGGCACCCTGTGCCAAGGCTTCACTGCTATAGCCTGGAATGGGTGCTGGAAAGGGACAGGTCTGTCATGGTTGTCCTTTGTTTCCAACAGCCACAGTGTAGACATGAGCTGTAGGCAACACTCCCCATCCTCCTCTGATCCCACATTAGCCCATCTCCATCACAGTCAGCCATGCTCTAAGTCTTGGAAGCCTCTCCATCCCTTCAATCTCAGTCTGTGCTGGTGTCAGGTGCTCAGCACTTAGCAACAGGGATCCATGCCCAAGGAAGGGTGGTTGGGTCAAGAGATCTTCTCATCATTCCTGCAGTGTGAGGTAGGAGCTTTCCCAGCCCTGGTGGGTCCATCCCAGCATGACCATGGAGAGCAGCACAAGGCAACAGCCTAAAATCCTGGGGAATCTCCTCCCTTCCTAGTGACCCAGATTGAACAGGTGTGAAAACTCTTCATGCTTTCCCTCAGTTTGATCCTCCTGCTGTGCAAACACCAGGGACAGAGAAACCACAGGGACAAATCCTTCCCTGTGAGGGTAGAGAGGCTCTGGCACACAGTGCCCAGAGAAGCTGTGGCTGCCCCAGCTCTTGTCCAAGGCCAAGTTGGACAGAGCTTGGAGCAGCCTGGGATAGTGGAAGATGTCCCTGCCCACGGCAGGGGATGGAATGAGATGGTCTTTAAGGTCCCTTCCAACCCAAACCAATTCTGAGATTCTACAAATTAAAAGGCATCCTTCTTCCTTGAAATGGCAGTCATACCTCAAATCCTAGGCACAGGAAGTGCCAGGGAGATTTTTCCCAGCCTGGCCTAAAGTCTTGTCTCTTGTCACCCTTTCCCGTTCCCAGTTTCCTCAGTGACACATCCCAGCAGCCAGATCCAGGTTTTCTCCAGCCCTGGGCTGCAGCTGGGAAAAGCAGCAATAGCCATGGCTTTGGGGCAGGGAATGGTTTAAGGGAGAGCACATGACAAAGCTGTGGACTTTAAGGGAAAGAGGAGAAAAAAAGGAAAATTAGCTTTTCACCTTAAAAACAAATAAGTAAAATCAGTCCTTCCAGACCCAAGGGAAGGCAGAATCCCTCCACTCCTCAAAGTGCAGTCTGGGAATGACAAAGCACCCCTGTGATGTCCCCATCCCATGCTGGAGTGCCTGGCATTGGTGAAAGCAGGTGCTTCTCTGTCATCTGAGTCTGGAATAGCTGGATCAGACCAGGTCCCTGCACATCCCAGCAGGGTCAGGCAGGGAAATGCCACAGGAGAGGGGAGGGCAAAGCCTCTGGCACTGAGCAAGTGTCAGCGCCAGGGCCACAACGGTGAAAATGAGCTCCTGAGCTGGAAACTCACATCTCCTCCTGTCTCCTTGTCCCTGAGCACCAGACAGGAGCCCAGGATGAGGCTAGAGATGCAGCAGGGCTCCAAATGCAAACCTCCCCTGGCTCTCCTCAGCCTGCAGGGAGTTGGGAAGGGCTGTGCCCACCCCTGGGATCACCCACCCCCATCTGCCCCAGGCTGAGACAGGGAGGTCTCCTGGTGCTGCACAGTGGGAGGGGTCCCTGCCTTGCACCCGGACCCTTCCAGCTCCTTACATGGGTTGGTGTCCCAGGCTCCCTGCCAGGCCCATCCCAAGGGAAATGCAGGATTCAGCTCTGCTGAGGCTCCCGAGCCTGTAAGGTGCTGTTAGGACAGTAAATACCATGGCTAAGTAACAGAAGATATGTTGGCTAATGAGCTCAAGGCACATGCAGCCTCAAAACAGATCCAGATAATCAAGGCTCAAACCTTAATGACCAGGTCCCAGTCTCCTGTGTCATCCCACTGTGCTCTGCATCACTGAATTTCCATGGCACCTCCTGGAAGGAGGCAGGCAGGAGTTCTCTCCCCATCCTGCAAGAGAGGGGATCTAAGAGCAGCTCTCACCAGAAGGAGGGGACCAGCTCAGGGTTTTGCTCCTATTTTCCTTTTTTTCCCTATATTTTAATGAACAGTAATAATCCCCCTCTTTTTTTTTTTTTTTTTTTTTCTCTCTCTCTCTCTCTCTTTTATTTTTTTTAACAATTTGAAACTATCTGACATATGGGAAAAATAATGAATTCGGTTTTTCGCCTGCGTTCTCTGATCTGTCAGTCTGCACCCGGGAGCCGCACACAGGGGGAGGAGGAGGCAGGGGTGCTGGCCTACATTGGGGAGATAATGATGTTCCTGCTGATCCCCCTCCCAGGAGAAGGTTCAGGCATGTCCTGCAGCTGAGGCGAGGCAGGGTATGCCACAGCCTCTCCCTCAGCTTTGCATTTCTCTTTGTGGGAGGCTGTTTGTAGCTACGGTAAAGCAAGATGTGCCTGGAGCGTCTCTGCAATCTCCTGGGCTCTTCCCTGATTCCCAGGGGCTCCGGGACTGCATCCACCAGGTTCCTGCTGCCTCCAGAGGAGTTTGACCCAGGGCTGGGCTCTTTAGTTTCAGCATCTGCCCCAAAAGCATCTCTAACCAGTCCAGTGTAGGATAAGGGAGGATGCTGCAGCCTCTGTGCAGTCCCAGATTCATTTGGAGAGTTCCAGAATCATTTTGGCTGGAAAAGACCTCCCAGACCATCAAGTCCAACCTGTGACCAATCCCCCCTTGTCAGCCCAGAGCACTTGTTCCTTGTGCTCTGGGCCACATCCAATTGTTCCTTGAACACGTCCAGAGGTGGGGACTCCAACACCACCCTGGGCAGCCCCTTCCAATGCTTGAGCACCCTTTCCATGGAGAAATTCCTCCTGATGCCCAACCTGACCCTCCCCTCAGGCAGTCTGAGGCTGATTCCTCTTGTCCTGTCTTTTCTCTGGGAGCAGAGCCAGACCTTCACCTGGTTCCACTCTCCTGTCACGGACTTGTCCCCCCTGAGCCTCCTTTTCTCACAGAAGGTCTTGTGTGGGACTCCCAAACCTCAGCCCCTGCCCCCTTCCAAAGCAGGTGGGGTTTTGCATGGGGCTGGCACAGGTCTTGGTGCAGGGCAGCTGGGCAGAGCAGGAGGCTTGCACAACAGCAGGGATGAAGGGATATTCCAGCTGGGAAAGCCTGGAATTCAGAACAACTGGTCTATCTGTGCCTCAGTTTCCCCTGTGCCCAGAGAAGCTGTGGCTGCCCCTGGATCCTTGGAAGTGTCCAAGGCCAGGCTGGACAGGGCTTGGAGCAACCTGGGATACAGGAAGGTGTCCCTGCCCGTGGCAGGGGATAGAACAAGATGAACTCCAGCTCAAACTGTTCCACAATTCCATGATTTTATATTCAGCTGCCTGTGCTGGGGAGGGAAATCCCCAGCACAGGGGTCCTGTGTGTGATAGGGGCTCTTATCTGTAAATTTGATTATATCAGTGGTAACAAGGCTGGGTGGGCAGGTAATTTTTCCTCCATTCCTCTCCCATCCCTGCTGACACATCTGGGAAGCTTTACCCTGAGTTTCCACCATCCTGACAGGCAGAATTGGAGCCATTAATCATGGTTGTCCTGGATCACAGACCCACCTCTCTCAGCTGTGGGCAGCACTTTTCAGTTTAGGGGCAGCCAGAGCAGACACAGCAAAGCAAAACAGCTCCCTCTGAATCCCCCCGCCCTGAGTTAGGGCTTGGCAGTAGCTGTTGACATGATCCATCCAAAAACACTGCCTTGGTGGGGAAAATTTAACAAGGACCTGGCAAATGCAATATATTCTTTGGCATTGTGTTGCCCTTTCAGCTGGGAGAGAAAATTTTGAGTTTTTTACTCTTTGCAGAGTGAACATTCCTAATAAACAATCCATACCTGGCCAGCTACCTGCCTGCACAGCATCTGGCTCTTTGTTAAAGTGTAGAAGGGGGCTGCCAAAACTTCTTTCTCCTCTCATAGAAGGCATTTCAGTAGAATACAAACGTTCCCTTATCCAGTGACAGATCTGCTTGTGTGCTCTCCAAAATGGATCCTGCCCAGAGCCAGCTCTCACAAAGGATTTCAGAACTTTGACATTTGGTTAAATTCCAATCCATTGTGAAAACTGAATATTTAAAACACTCTGTAGCCAAGAATCTGGGAGCAAACCCCTCCCCAGCATGAAAAAGCAGAGTATTCCAGTGATATTCCACAAAATGACCTGGAGAGGGCTTAGATGGAGGAAAATCAACCCCTCCAGGGCACTGAGTGGGAAAGCAGAGCTGAGCTTTGCTGCACTGAGATGAAACCCTGTCAAGGAATTATTTCTGAATTTTAGGGATTTGCATTCTCCAGCAAGACACTGTTTCACTGGAGCAATCCATCCTGCTGACCCTAGAAATGTGGAACATGTGAGACTTCCAGCTGCTGGATGAAAAAAGAGACAAATCATTAGCAGAGAATAGGAAAAAAAGTGGGAGGAATTTTAGGAAATATTAGTGGTTTGTATCTCATGAGCTCCTTAATATGAGGAGGGTCCGTGAATGAGGCTCAGCTGCAGAGACACGACAGAAACAGGGATACAGGTGTCTGCTTGGGATGGAGAGGAGGCAGCATTCCTGGCAGCTGCCCGGGCCCCTCCCGCTCACACACACACTGAAGTGCCACAAGACAAATAGGACCCAGAGAGAGATGCACTATTTAAACTTTCATCACTATTTTTCTCCCTGGCTCGCCTTGTTTCTTTTGATTTATTTTTTAGTGTGTTTTCCCCAGGCTGTGCTGTTTGCCTGCATCTCTTTCCTCTCCTTCTTCTCCCGGCAGCAGCCGGCGCCGTTCCAGGGCACCAGGAGCTGCCCAGCATTTTTCAGGCTGTCCAGGCTCAGCTCCCGTGGGTAGGTGGGAGGAATGAGGCAGCAGAGCAGCATCAGGGTGGGGAAGATGTGGCCAGGACACGGCAGGGACAGCAGGGGACCTGTAGACACGACATCCTCCTTTTTCCATCCATCCCTGACCGAGCAAGGACTGGGGGACAGCTCTGTTTGCATGGAACAACAATTCCATTCCACGGCCACCCGTCCCAGGGCTTGGCTTGGGACAGATGCAGGAAGGGTGCCAGTCATGCAGGCATCCCACAAAGCACCAGCCTCCCATGCCGTGTCAATCTCAGCAGGGCCAGAGGCTGGCAACACACAGAGGGGCTGGATGCTTGGAAACAATGCCAGAGCTCATCCCAGAGCCAGTGTGGCCTCTGTAAATTGACCATGGACAACATGGGCTGGGTTGTTTTCAGCCTGTCTTGTGCAGGGAAGGTGCAGACAGCTCCAGGGATTGTTTTGCAGCATCACAAAATAATGGAATGGTTTAGCTTGGAAAGGACCTTAAAGCTCATCTCATCCCACCCCCTGCCATAGGCAGGGACCTTCCCCTAGACCAGGTTGATCCAAGCCCCAGTGTCCAACCTGGCCTTGGACACTCTCAGGGATGGGGCAGCCACAGCTGCTCTGGGCACCCTGTGCCAGGGCCTGCCCACCCTCCCAGGGAACAATTCCTGCCCAATCTCCCATCCAGCCCTGCCCTCTG
>VZUI01058896.1:0-15032 GCA_013401135.1 Cettia cetti
GCCGGCCCGGCCGCCTCCTGGCCGCGCCCCCGCCCGCCGCGGCTCCTGCCCTCGGCCGGCTCCTGCGGGCAGGGCAGGGCAGGGCAGGGCAGGGCTGGCGGCGAGCCCGGGGGGCAGCGGGGCAGCCCCACCGGCCGTGCTGAGCCCCCGCGGCCGGACACAAAGGGGCAGCCGGGGCGGAGGTGGCGCCGCTGCCGGGAGAGGCACCCCGGGGCTCGCCCTGCCCCGGCACAGCCCCAGCCCCGCAAGGAAGCCGGAGCCGTCTCGCCAAACGCCGTCGGGCTTTCGCACATCAAACGCTTCCTCTGGCCGGGAAGGCGCGGCAGCCGCGGAGCGCTCCGGACCGCGACCCTGCCCCGACAGAAAGCGCTCGCCCGATGGCAGCCAGGAGCGCGGGGAACCCGGACCTCCGCTGCTGCCCGGCGCGGTTTCAGAACGGGCACCCTCCCTGCAGCTTGTCACCGGACAGCTGCTACAGACACTTTCTGAGCTGGTGTCATTATTCAAGGACTAAATGAGCCGCTTCAGTATTTGCGAAGCGCAGGATTTCCCTACAAGCCTGTTAGTGAATCAGCCGCGCGTAGGGATTTAACCTCACCCCTCATGGTCACACATGCACAGCAGTTGTGTCGCGCTTCTGCCGGGAGCACTAAAACAAAGCCACCTCATCTATGGCTAGGGTTTACAGACCTCTACATCAGCAGGTCTTCAATGAATGCAAACCCACAGAATCACAGAATCAATTTACGTTGGAGGAGACCTCTAAGATAATCAAGTCCAGCAGTTAACCTAGCACCACCATGTTCACCACTAAACCACATCCCCTAGTGCCACATCCACCCAGCTTTTGAACCATCTACACATCTGCCCCTTATGACAGGAAAAAGTGTTTTAAGCAACTCTTATGCCATCGAGAAGCAGAAGTATGTGGTCTATGTTCTTGAACAAAACACATGTGAGACCCTTAAAACACCTTTAAATACAGCAATATAATGGGAAAACTTACAAACTGATGTACCATAATAAAAAGAGGCTCCCAGCTACCACTAAGCAAAAAACCACCAAGCACAGGTAAGCTAGGTATTTGCTATTAAACTCTGTATCAATATATAGTAATAATTAATGACAGCACTATTATTTTTATCTATAAGAATGGGAAAAATAGCATTTGTGATTGATCAGCTCACTTGTGACAATGTTTGTTCAGTTTGGCATGGATACTGGACTGCTGTAGCTTATAGAAGCCTGGCGTCTCAGAGGGTGAATTCCACTACCACGCTTCAAATGGTATTTTGCTTCAAACAAGTAATCTCCTTGAAACTTTCTGGGAAAGAGCAACATCTTTGATGACGCTTAGCAAAATGGAAATCTTTGAAGTGGCCACCTAGCAGCTGTCAAACAACAATTAGTAATAACAGAATAAAATTCACTTTTATGTGACTGGGAGTAATTTGGCCACAGCATTCATAAACCAGACCTTGACCAGGTATCATAAATGTCATGAGCATTGTTCTTATCTTTCTAGTGATTAGTTGAATTTATTTTTTTCCTCATCCTTTTGTTTAAAACTCTTATTACCTGTTTGATTACTATACCAACTAACAATGCAACTGCAACACATATATTCATTTCTATACACAGGAATGGAATGCATCGTTCGTGTGAATATAATCATTCTGTCAATATAATTTTTCAGTCTTTCTCACATTTTCATGGCAATATATAGCAAGAAAGTAACACAGCAGTGTCTAAACAATTTATTTTCTAAAAGGAGTCCTAATTACAGATTTGCTCCATGCAGATCAGTTTTCATGGGAAAAATTACCTTAGTTTTAAAACTTCTGTTTAATCTACATGTGGTCTTCAAAAAGCACGCTAGGCATTTACTTCCCAAAGTCCCATACAAAAATATTTTAAAGTGTTAAAGCTTTGTCATCTGCTGACAACATTTAAAATATTTGTTAATAAAATTAAAAATCCCAAATTGTCACATATCACACATTGAACACTACAGAGCAGACCATTCTTCCTATGTCAAACATGGGATGTCACTCCTGTGACCTTTTTGACTGAAAAATGGAAAATTATCACTGTTTTGGACACTTGTGATGGGCACCACAGTTATGTGGCCTTAAAAGACTTAGATGAATTCTGAGCAGCAAATGTCTGAATCTGGAAGACTGCCACTGAAAGTATGGGGAATCCAACTGAGATGCTTTTAGGATGTCAGCAGAATCAATGCATCAAGGAAAGCAGTTTCTTGTGCAGACTGAAACAAGTGTTTAAAATCAGTGCCCAACAGGTGTTTCCTAGGGTGTGGCTGGCAGGAGACTTTTAGACTCAAAGCCAATGATGTATTTCTATAAATTAGGTGGTTCTTTACACATCCATACTGGGTATAGGGATATCAGGTGATATTCTTCTTTGGGACAGTGGCCAAAAAGAAAGCATAAATTACTTTAAGACACACCTTGATCACTTTTTCAAGAGAAATGAGGTGGTGGGGAAACATGTAATATGGTAGCTCAGGACACCATTGTCAAGAACTTGATGACAGAAGAGGTTTCATTGCCTGTCTTGTATTCCAGAGTTTCCCACCTTACCGTGAAAGACACTGTCCCATTCAGCAGAGGAAAGAGGTGACATCACTGTGAAAGGAAGAGAGAGGTCTTCCTGCTCAGAGTTCAAGGTGTGAGCTGCAGCTAAGGGATCTTTTTTATTGTGTCTTTTCAATGAGGAGCTGGACACTCCTGTTATTGTTAAAGCACAAAGCAAAATAAATCAATGAACCAAGCAATTATGTGCTGTAATTAGAAGGTTTGTAGGCAGGCTGTCAGCATTCATGGATCTTCCACTCAATCCCAGTGGAATTGAGTGGAATACACCAGTATTACACATTTCTATATAAAGAGTGCATAAGCAAGCAAAAGTATTGCAAATTATTGTCCTGAGAGGGACATGCTATTTCTAAAAACAAGAAGAAATTTTTCAAGTCATCATAAGTGTGGGAAAAATTTCCCGTCTTAGAGGATGACATCATTGTTTCCATAGTTGTTAATGTTGTCAATGATGTAACGGTATCTTTTCTTTCTTCCTGCTAATTATGCTATTTCCCTATATATTTTGTATTCTGTAAAAACTCTTCACCCATTAGAATCCTTTTCTAAGAAGAAGCACAAATAAAAAAAGTCTAAATAACAACATTTCATTGCTGTTGTCTTTGTTTTCCTAGATAAAAAACAATCCAGTACTTAAACTACAGTAATATTCACAAATGGGAGGCTCTTCCTTCAGATGAAATTCACTTACATCTGCTTTCTCCAGGGAAGCTGTCAGAAATGAATTCTTTAAGGCATTATTCTCTAACATTTTTTTCACTTTGTGGTGAAACACAGCATCTCCCTCCATGGAGCACAAACTCAAAAAGAATAAAAAAGATGCTTTTGGTCCACTTTGAAAAATTGAGGCATTCAAACTCAGGGACAGGCGGACAACAAAAGCTGTGACATGCTTAGAAATCTCTGAAAAGACTCTTAAAAGGTACTGGAGATGTGAATTGAACTACTTTTGCCCAATTTTCTTCCCTCTTGCCCCGCTCTGCCAGTGGGGATGCTCCCCCAGCAGCCTGAGAGGAGCTGCACATCCCAGCCTCTCTACAGGGACAGCCACTGCCTTTCACAGCCCCCTTGCCCCTGTGGCCCAGCAGAGGGGACCATCTAGTATTCCAGGCACGGATTCCTCTGAGTTTTGTCTTTTTTTTTTTTTTTTTTTTTTTTTTTTTCAGAGATCTGCCAAAGTTTGCCCTCCCCTCTGACATATACACACCCCATTTGGAAAGGGTAAAACGGGAGCAAGAGAGAAAATCCCATAACTTGTCCAAGGCAAGCAAGGATGATTTGTGTTCTCACTTATGGGGTATGACTGTCACTGTTGATCTGCTTTCAGGCCTAGATTACATCTGATAAGGGCTGACCTTATTCGAGTATTCACACATTATGCACTCATGGAGAGCATGTGGACACAAAAGTCCCTCAGAAGTTCTGGGCATCAATCATGCTCCCAGCGTGGAGGCTGCCAAACTTTTCTTCCCTTAACTCAGGAGAAGAGAGGGTAGTCCAAGACAGACTTAATAAAGTTTAAAGCTGTGCCACAGTATATTTGGGGCCCATTGTCTTCTAAAAGTGTTCTTTTCAACAAATTCTCTGCAGTTACCACGGGCAACAATTCGTCTTTAACAAATTGGGGCGGACTGTGTGCAGACTGTCAGGAGGAGGGGAAGTAAACAAAAGGCTTGCCAGGCCCATTAAATAAAAGCCAAACAACAGAAACTCTTAAGTCTCTTGGTTGCCCCATATTTACAAAACCAAAGTGGGTTCTTAAAATCATTCCAAAACCAGAGTGTTTTCAAAACATACCTTAAATCAAATCACTTCCTTAAAAACACATGAATCTATTGTTCACTACACGCAAATATTTATTACTACAAATTAACATATGCTTTTATAAAGAATATAACCATCACTGACGACCAAAACATGGCATACAACATATGCATGGTTGTAATGACTAACACCTCTGTAATGACTGACACATCTTTCCCAATTTCACAAGAACTACAACTGGTTTTATAAACCTTCTGCTTTTGTCTGCATGTTCATTTGAAATTGTGAGAGTCGAGAGAAAATAAGAGCACAGAGCAGGTGATGCATGTGCTTCTCTGGAATGTATTTACTAGTGGGGCCTTTCTTAATCTGTAAATTCTAAATTCTCATACAGTATCATCCTTACAGAAAAAACTGACTCTACAGTCTGCAGACTTTCATGGAAAGAGGCAAACTGCTCAAATAAGCCATCATACCTACCTCTCAAACACTTTTTATTCCCCACATATATAGACTACGTGAAATTACATATGATTTGCTTTGCTAGATCATGCTTTTTAACTCCAAAACCTTTTGAGGACATGTAAACTTAATTTCTTCTACAGCTGACTACTCCAGCAGAAACAGCAAGCTAAGCCATTCTTCTCATGTGACTCGAAGTGGGTAAAAAATACAAATACTCATGATCCAAAGCCTTGGACAAGATGCCCGGAAGAGTTCAGTGTTTTCTCTTTTCAGTTTTAGATGCTTTTAATGATGGAGGGTTTGTTGCTGCAGTTTAGGAGATCAGTTCACAGTATGATGCATGGGAAGGTTCTGCTGCTGTTCCAGAGATGGGTGGTTGAAATTTTTTCCTTCCAATTAGGGCCATTTATTTCTTAGCAATATATCAAAAGTGACTGACCGTTGAGAAAAAGGAGCAGCACGCTGCAAAAAGAGGTGAAATATCTTTGGATTAAACACAGGAAAACTATATTGAGAAGAATGCGGTTTTCAGGCACGATACCCAAGGTGATAGCATGGAGAAATCCACTACACCAGTTTCACTGGGATCATACTGAAGCCATTCACAGCATTAGAAGACACTCACTGCCTTTGGGAGGTATGTTTCCTAGTCAGGACCTTCTGTGGCTGTGCATCGTGTGTTGCACCAGATTCTTTTTAAAATGCGAGCAGCAAACCATCCATCTCATCACATATGGGGATCAGGAAAGGGATGAAGCTTAGGTTCAAGTGTCCAATCTATACAGCTGTGTTCAGCCTGAAGTGTGCCTTTGAAAGATTTTGGCTACGCAGCATTCAGATCACAAAGTTTCAAAAAAATTTTCATCCTAGCAAGAAGGCCTACCCAGACTAATATAATTGAATCTATGGCTTTTTTCCCCTCTTGGTTAAAAACTAGCCTTTAAAACTTGTAATATTTTGATGAAAAGATTTTTTTTTCTAGTACTATAAGCATACACACTAACACATACACATAGATGTTGATTTGTTGGTTTCAAATGTCATTACCTATAGTGCGGGTTATTCTATGAGATGAATAAAAGCCCATTTCTCTGACAAACTGGATCAAAATCTAAATGTGTGAGGGAAGACTGTACCTTTAGCTTTACTAAAGTTCCTTGCTAGGCAGACTACACTTAGTTGAGGAACCAACATCATAAAAGTAAAATTAATGGAACTTGGACATGTGATCGACCTAATAAACCAGAAACCTATATTTATAGGCTTTTGTCACATGATGCCTGATCTTGCAATGAGAACCTGCACATGGTTCTCCAACTGGAAGTTGTCCTCAAAAAGCGGGAGCCACACAGCCACCTCACAGCAATGTATCCACCACAGCTACCACTGCCACAGCATCTGCACCCACCCAGCTGCTGAGCCAGGGCTGGCTTCTGGCCAGATGTCTCAGACTGTGACAAAACAGAACTGTACCTGGCTACAGAAGCTAAAGATTTCCTCAAAAGGTCACATAATTTAGCAATCTCTGTGCTGACACATCAGAGCAGAGCAATAGCTCAGTTTGTCCATATTCCTGTCTCCAATAAAAGGTATTTGCTTTTTATTAATTTTTAAACGCATTGCTTTTTAATTTCATTGGGATGTCTCCTGTCTTTTATTATGTAAAAGGTTAAATGGAAAAATTCAATTTGCTTCTTCTTTTTATATGTATTATTTTATTTTCCATTTTCTGTCTCCTCTTATTGAAGTCCTCTCTAACCATCCCCCAAATTTTAAGTTGCTTGTTCCTCAAGGAGATGGTTCATCTCATATTTTATCACTCACTTATTCATGCAGCACCTTTTTGTCAGCTGAGGTGTCCTGATGCAAATGCAGTGTTCTTGGAGGGATGTGACACTCACTGACAGTCACTTTCAGAAATCAGCTCTATGTCTTGTTTGGAGTCAGATGTCTTATTCACTTTTCTCACTGAAGAAAGAAGATTACTTTGACTTGTTCCAGATGAAAAGAAGGATACTCAGGATACTCAGATTTACTTCAACATTCCAGAAATAAACCAGGATTTTGTATTTGACAATGAGCACTTGCCAAAAATGCCTTATTTAACCTGCACACTTGTATCAAGTTTAGCAAATCTTTTACAGTTTCGCTCAATGCTTTCTGATTTAAACTAATTTAAATAATTACTTTTACTTTCCCTGAAGTCACTCTTTCCTCTAAAGGCTAACATACCCAAAAACACTTTCAGAAGTTACTGCCGTCCTGAAGGCAGGATCAGTGTCCCTCCCAAATCTCCATTTCTCCTTTCCTTCAATATGCTAAAGAATAAGGCTGAAAGAGGACAGAAGAGGAAGACCAACAGAGATGGGATGGTTGGTGGAAGGACTGGGTACAGAGGGGAGGAGTGCATGAAGACAGCCGTAATTACCCTCAAAAAATTCTTTTAATCATTTCACACTGTTTTTTCTGGACTTTTATAACAAAAAAATTATATTAATGAGTGCATTAAAAATAATACTTTTATTCCATGAAGTGTTCTCACTAGAACTTCTTGGTACAGTATTTTATCAGTATATCATTTCCGATTTCAGAAGTTCCTTTCAGCACAGTTTGGATTTCAACCTCCAAGCTATTCTCCCAAGCAATAAATGAACAAAGACATAGATTTGTCTATATCCATTCCCAGCCCAAAAGCATGTCTGATGGATTTGGAAAGTATCCTATACATTCAAGATAGACATCTGCCAAAATAAATCCTACCCCAATACTTGTTGAAGGTATTTTCCCCCACCCCATACCTCTTTACTCACTACCAATTTCCAGTTGAAATAACTTTTCTTTTCTGAGCAAAACTTGTTCCTGTTTGTACAATTATATTGCTCTGTAGATTTAACTGCAAAGCAGCTCACCCTGAGGAACCACAGTGGCACACTGGTTTTAGGTACCCAGCTCACCAGCAAGGTTACCTCCATAATATACAGCCACTATTCATAACTTTCCTATCATTACAGGTACACAAATACCACAGAAGCCAATCAAACACATGGAAAGTAAATGCATTTTGTGACTTCAATGTCATCAAGACCCCAGCAAGCAGGACTTGGCAGCAGCATAAATCTTGGCTGTATTTACAGATTTATTACAAGTGCATGATAGGAAAACAAATCACCCAAAACGAAAACAAAACAAAGAAAAAACACCCCAAACCAACCAAATTTCACTCCATTGCTACTAAATTCTATGTATTACATCACAAGACAAGTCAAACCTCAAAGCAGTTGCTAAATGTGATGTGGATACAACATGATCTGAGGCACTTCTGACTGGTATGATGAGCTTGAAGGAAAGTAGGAGCTTGCATAGTCCACTGGGAAACTGATTTTTCAGACAGCCTTTTCAGTATCAGTTACTGCTGTAATATTATTAAAAAAAAATCTAAATTTGAAGAAACTAGACTTCTACAATATCCCTCCTTTTGCATGAGCATATTATTTCCTTGTTTGTTTTGTTTTTAGCTAAAATGCATATTACGACATTAAAAAAACCCTTTGGCTTTGCTTCTTTAAATAACTAGACAGCTTCTTTAGCCCTTCCCGTTCCTTCACCTGTCCCCAGTTACAGAGCACAGCTGCTTGCAGGCTTAAGAGTTTTTTTTGTGAAGTAACAGTTCATGATAATCTCATTAAATCCTTTCTAACACTTTCCAGTTCATACAGGATTTCCTTCACTAGGGCAAGTGGAACAAGGATTGGCTGCTTAAGCAATCTCTGGGAAAAAAAAAAAAAAAAAAAAAAAAGGGAGTCACCCAAACCCCTCCTCACAGGGTGCAGGGGAACCACAGCTTGGCCCCAACCAAGGGGCTGGAACAAATCCAGAGATGCAGCAGCTCTTTGCTGATTCTCTCTGCAGCTGAGAAACCGCATTAGAAGTATAATCCCCAATGTCTTTTGCATGCAAAGCAAACAATGTGCTAAGCAAGCTCCTCTACCTATAAACCATTCTGTTCAAATGTCCAAAGTTCCTCTCTCTGCTAGCCTAGGGAGTACTCATTGCAAAGGAGTTGTGTTCTCAGGGAGAGGCTCCACAACCAGGTTGGCTGCTCAGACATCAGTGCCATTCCCAAGAGTGGGAGACAAACCTCTCCAGGAGAATGGACAGTGCGAGACAAAAGTGAGACAAAAAGTGGCCTGACTATTTTATAGATGTGCCTTCTATCAGATCCCACAAGCCATGCTGTGTGTGGTCTGAAGGCATTGCCAAGGAAAGAAGAAGAGAAGCCTTTGGTGCTAAGCACTTGTGAGGCACTGGGAGTGAGAAAAGCTGGGACGTCCTGAACTACTGTAAGAGGAGATGGGAACAAGTTTTAGGCTGCATTAGAGAAACCTCTGTAGCATCAACTACTTGTATCAAAATGGTCAGTTTTCACTTAATTGCACAAGGTCTCAGCAATAGCAGTTTAATAGGATTTTTCCCTATTTACATGCACTTAAATGGCAAATGCAAATTTCCTGCTTCAGCTGCCAAAAAACACTTTTTCAACCTGCGTGACTAAAACCACCCAAAACGAGCAACACAAGACAGTTTAAGTTCTGTAGAAAAGGCTGGCCAGCTCAGGTATCTGGGTAACAAATATTTTTATAGGCCTTTCAGTGGCTCAAATCCAGGACAGCTCTGCAGTGATTTATTTCTCCAACAGCTTCTAGGGTGGCCTATGTAAAATTAGCTGGTAATCACAAACCAGGCCTCTAGTGGGCACATTCCATGCCCGAAGCAGCAGCGACTGGTGCTCCCTTGCTGAGGGTCACAGGAGAAAGAGCAAGGACTGAGTGGGGAATGCTGGATATCTCATGCTGCCAGGAAGAATGAAGCTGAGCATCAGAGCATTATGCTAGAACTTTTCAGGATCAAAGCACAGTTCATCTTATTTAGGCCATAAATGTGTCACTTTTTATGATGGCCCTGCTAGTATTCTGAATAAACATTAAGCATTTCTAAGGGTTATACAGAATTTGTCTTGCAAAAACCTACTTCCTTAAGAGTGCACAGCATAGGCTGTGGGCAGTCTGAGTTGCTACTGCAGTTCTCAGCTTTTTAGCTGAAAATTGTCCCGACATCTCAGTGCGGAAGGGAGCAATTATTAACAGCACAACCTGTGTATTGACCCTTGAGGAAACTTCTGATGTCTGGGACTTCACTGATTAGGACTCACTACATAATCGCAACACCTTATTTATCATAGAATTGGTTGCAAATCCCCATGCACTGAAAGTCTGCAAATCTTGCCACCACCTTCTCTGCTGCTGGCCCCATCTGGGCACTGCCCTGCAGGCTCCAGCTCCATCCATAGAACAAACAGGCAAACACATGGAAAATTCTTTTTTCCTGCCTCCAGTGCAACTCCAACCACGTCCACCAAAACATCCAGACAAGACAGAGTCTGAAGGGTAGTGCTGATAATTTTTGTTTAGCTGAGATGGTTCAGCAACATGGTCAGCCTATGTGCTGATGCAACTCTGGTATCATCACTGTCCCTCAATGACCTTAAACCATCACCAGGCTGTGGTAGTTCTCATACTCTGATGAAAACTAGACATTGATGGGAGACTCACAGATTTTTACACAACAGCAGCTGCTTTTCTTCCACAGTTTCCCACTATCTTTAAGAGAAGTGATTCAGACAGATGTTAGAGTTTTATGTTCTCAGGTCCTATTATATTCACTCAGGTCTAACAGTTCTCATTTTGGCTGATCTATTTTTAATATATTTTTTGGATGTACCTCCTTAAAATGTGCTAATTTAATTCCCTAGCTGTAGATAATATGTTCATCCCAGCACTTGCAAATATTCAGATGGAAAATAAAAACTAGACACTAGAAGTCACGTGCTTATTTAAAACATGGAGCTGGACAGTATCAATATGACACAAGGATGGTAGATGAAAATTAACCTGCAATTCCATAATATCATCAAATACATCGACCTGCTAATGAAAGGAAACACATTTCCATAAGAATCTGAGTAACAATTCTATTATGATACATTTTCAATTAAAGAATTACAATAGACTATACTTGTTTTTTCTCTCTAATGTTTGCTTATAATTTATTATTGTACAGGCAGCAGAATATTAACCTACAGCTTCTGTTCTCTGTCTTAGTAGTAACTGGGAAATGTTTTCAAAGTCAAATACTTTTACTAAAAAGATACCTACACACCAAATTTTAGAAGTTTTCTTCCTTCCTGTTATCTGGTTGCTTGTTCTTACTTATTTTAGCAAGTTAGAGAAATATTAACAAAACCTATGACAAACTCTGCCAGACTGATGAGTGCAGAAGAGTGTACCCACTCATAACAAAAGCATAAGTAGGTCTATTTATTGCTGCTACTCCATAACCAAAAAAGGTTCATGTTCTGTAAGGCCACAAGATATGAAAAACAAACTCATGGTTATAAGAATATAGAGCCATTAATGAGTCAATGTTTGCAGGGGGCAGCCAATTTATTAACTGTTCATTTATGGTGACAAGCTCCTAAGTGCAAGAGCATGAAAATTAAATTCAACATGATCTTTAATTACCTTATGTGATCACTTAATATTATATTCTGTCACAACGCTGTATCACTAGCTGATGTTGCTAGATGGTACTACAAAATGTTCATATTTCATCAAATTGCAAGCAAAATGCATGAAATTCTAAAGATTACTTTCCATATGCAGCTACATATCCGTCAATAACTACATTCCTAAGTTTTGGTCAGATGGCACTGATGCCCAAGGCGACAGGAACAGTACACTGTATTGTTAAAGTCCTCATTAAGGTTTGGCTTCAGTATTTCAGCTTTCATTACAAATTCTAAAATTCAGCAGTAACTGAATTTAAAACTCAAAAAAACCCCATCTCTACCCTTAGAATATGTGAAAAATGTTTTTCCTTGAGCTTGACAGGAAAATGAAAATAAGGGAGAGGTGGAGGAGAGACTCAAGATAATGTTCCCATTATACAGTATCTGTGGAAGGATTATTTCAAGTTAGAAAGCTACCAAGAAATGGAAAAAAAATTAATTCTTACATGTTGAACAGTAGTTCCTGCTTCCCATGAAAGCCATCTGTTCTGTGTATGTACATGGTTTGAAAGACATTCCCAGGATTGTGTCAAGCCAAAGGAATCCCCACTAGAGTTACAGAAATATAAACTGCCTCCACACTGGCAGGAGAGCCCTGAAATGAGCTCTGAGGACATGTATAGCTCCACCCGCCTCAGGACCACAACAGTCCTGCTGGCATTCCAGGCATTATGCAGGATTTTCCCATCTGATATTGGGTTATGAGAACTGAAACTGTAGCAGGGATAACATTGCAATACTTTGAATTAGAGATTCTTCAGATGAGTCTATGGCGAGAGCTCCACTCTTCTCTATTGCAAAATGGCATCATCACCCTTTCTCCCATTTGCAGCTGACATGAAAAATGCCTGGAAAATATTTTTGAAATAGAATTAATTCCATAACGCAATTTTTGCCATTACTAATTTTAATGGGAGTGGGACATGGCACAGTTTGAATAATATACTTGTTCCACGTTCATTTTTAAACTCTGTAAACAGGAGTTGAAAACTGAAGTCTAATAATTAATTCGTGTATAAGAAGGACAATCCTTCCTGAGGGCCTGGCATTTTTGCAATCCCTTGTCTACCACACAGCTGAGTTCAAATTGCAATTATTTTTCCTAGGGAGCAATTAAATACTGCTACCAATGTTAAGCATAAACACAACTCTAACTACAAGCCACGCTCAGATGACTTGCTCAGGTTCAAGGGTTCACTGCACATGAATATCCATAAATACCACTGACAGCCTTAGCAGTATAATGAACTTTGCAGCAACTCATGCAGGCAGTCTACACAATGCAAGAACATAACGCCCCTAACCTTAAAGGAAGAAACCTGCAGAAGCATTTCTGGGATACTTTTACAGCTGAAAAAGTATGTTCAAGGATTATTTAAGAAATAGTCCTATCTTGTTTGTAAAATGTTCATGTGTTTATTGTTTCTTAAACCATTGGGTGGAATCAAACAGTAGAACTGAAGGAAATAAAAACTTAATGTAAAGATGGTCAGTTCCAATGATTTATCACTCCAATTAGCAAAGTTTTCTCACCTCCATTAGCTTTAACATGCAACATTAGAAGTTAAACACCCTGGGCTTTTTAAGACACCACATAATATTTTATCTTTAAAGTGCTTACATTTTTTTCTCACAAACACTGGCCATGGTATCACACAGCATCACATAAGCAGATATTTCTGGCATCTCTTAAAATATATGCCTTGCTCCCAGCTCAAAAATCATATCTGTGTTAAAGAAACACTCTCTGTTTGAAATCTAGGGAATACATTTAAATAATTTGTTTTGTTTAATTTCACTGTTTTCTTGGTTGCCAAGATGCTGCTTCTCTACTTCTATGGAACTGCAGCACAAAAAATAGAGGAAGCTGCAATACAGATCTGCATACTTGATAAATGCTGCTAGCAAAAGTGAGCACATGTAAAACACAGTGTATTTTCAACCAGCTCCAGGCTTTAGGAACTCTAAGGGTTGATTAAAATGGCTTTAAAAAAGAGTTATGAACTGGGAAGACATATGGGATTTAAGTAATTGGTGGTTTTCCATGTACAAACATTAACAGCTATGCCCCTTCCTATCTTCTTGATCTTGATCTGGTGGGGAACTTGTTCAAGGTGCATTTTGGTACTTTTCAAGTAACACAGAAAGCCATCACATCCATTTCTCTCTTCTGAAATGTTATCTCTCCATACAAAACTCCTTACAAAACTGGAGTGAACTGCCTGAGATCCCCATCTATTTCACAGACAAGTCAGCTGGGCTTAGTTTAAACAGTCTTCAACAGCAGCTTAAAGCAAGCTGGGCTTACACCAAAGCAGATGAGGAACACTCATGGGTCTTCCCACCTCTCTTCAGGCAGTAATCATCAGCAGATAAGCAGTAATGGATTAAGACCAGCACATCTGTTCCAGCAGCAAGCATCTGCCTGTATTCTACTTTATCAATCTATGGATCTGCAGTTCATCACTGTAAGGGAGCTCAGTGTTATTATCTATGATGTCTAACAGTCAATAATTTTCAGTGCTGCAAACCCCAAATACAAGCTAGGATGCCAATCATTACAATTTTACTACTAATTTTCCTCCTCTACTTAGCATTAGATGAGCAGCCTGCTAAAGCTAACAGACTCTTCTGATCTTGACTCAGTTTACATATTGATTGGTGATCATACATCAAACCTCCACAAGCATTTGCTATGGTCTGACCAGCTTTACTAACCTCTACTCCAGGAGCTCACACATAAATACCATGGCATGTAATAAAAAACTTTCTTATTTCCTGTCTAATCCTGGCATGGGGAAATGTTTGCCAGACTGATCATGATGAAAGACAGATTTTTTTCAATATCAGCTTTTTTCTTTCCTCTGTTGATCAGTTAGGAGGCGCTTCTGTGCAGATCCACAACCAACCAACCTGAACCAGAGATGCTAATGGGGTTTTATGCCCACAACAGGCTGAAAGACCCAAAAGGTTGGTGTTATTTTTGCAACTGATTCTGCCATGATGGGGAGAAATTCTGCCTTTAGAAAGAGGATGGATGCACACCTCCCTGAGAGATCACCAGAAGAGAATGTGGGAGGGAAGCAACCAGAGTTTACCAGCACATCAGGCCTACCCACAAGCACACAGACTTTTAGGAGAGAGTCTTTTGGGGTCTAGATAATGAATTGAGTGACTCAGCCCTTGCTGATCACTAGTTTTAAGTGAATAATGAATTTGTAATTCCAGGAAAAGCAAATCAATACCATGGCTGTGCCATCTGCATTTTCTGTCTCCAGTGATTGCCTCTTTAGTGCTTCAAATGTCTGTGGGTGGTTTTGGTAGTCCTTTTAACATATCACCTTACGGCTGATCATGGTCTCTTTAAAACCTCTGCAAAGGGTTTTCCCCAATAGATGGAACAGTTACCACAAGCCTCTTCAGTGACTGAAGTAACATGAATGTAGCAGAATTTCTCAGGGAGCAGGGGCATAATCTGCTCCTGAGTGAGGTTGGTCAGCCCAGCCTGAGTTAATAGGCCAGGTAGTAGGCCTGAGGCCTTTTAGGTAGGCCCAGGGACA
>VZUI01058898.1:0-63866 GCA_013401135.1 Cettia cetti
GCCCGGCCCGGCCCGGCCCGGCCCGGCCCGGCGGCGCCGGGACAAACTAAGTTCGGGGGGCGGCCCACGTGCGGCGGGGCCGGGCCCGGCCGGGCTGTCAGCGCGGGGGGCGGCGGCGCCGGCCTTTGTCTCGGGTGGGGACGGCGTGGGCCGGGGGTGGTGTGCGTGTGCCTGTGTGCGTGGGTGTGTGTCTGTGTGTGTGTAGGAGTGCCGTGGGCCAGACGAGTCCCCAGCCCGGCGGGCCCGTTTGCACCGACAGCCGCACCGGGCTCGTGAAACTTTCACGGGTGTTGCGGCCCCGGGTCCCGCCTGCCACTGAGCCGCCCTCGGGTTTAGCCTTCCGCCAGCTGCGGCTGCCCCGTGCCTTCTCCGCAGCCCTGACAGCCGCTGTGCGAACGCTTCCCCCATCCCCTGCCTGACCCGCGCTTCTCGGCTCCTGCCATCCCTGCCCTCCCATGGGATTCCAGTGTCACGCAATCTCTGCATCCCCTCCCGGAGACAGCAGCCCCACTTGAGCAGCCCTTGGCAGACGTTTTCCCTTTTACACTGTTGTTTTGCAGAATTACCAGTATTTAGTAATGGCAGTGTACGTGATAAATAATCCCCTACAGCAGGAGATTGGAACTAGATGATCATCAAGGTCCCTTCCAACCCAAGACGTTCTATGATAAATTGGGTAACTTGGTGTAACTGGGGTTTCATCATTGAAACCTGGTTTGAAAGCTGCAGAGCATCTACTTCCAATCTCCAGAAGGCCCTGGGAATAGCACTGCTAGCAGAAGGTTTGTATGAAGTAAGTGCAGGATGTGGGTCCTGTGGTGCCTCTCTTTGACTTTGAAGTTTATCCTTAGCACACGGCCCTGGGATTTCGCATCCTTCCCCAGGGTTTTTTTGGATGGCTTGAAGCCGTCTGGATTTCCTGATTGCTGGAGAAATGTGCTTTAGTGAAGTTGAGCCTGCACACTGAAATACACTCTTTACTCCTTAAGTCCTTCTTCTTTGCTCATTTTATTCACCTCTTCTACAGCTTTGCAACTCTCAACCTCCAGGTTTTCATTGGATTCCAGTCTTGGGTTCTCAGTCCTTTGCACAAGAATGATGGAGTAAGGACAAAGGTCTTTATTTTCATCTTTCCTCATAAGCTGGTTTACATAATTACATTTAATATCCCTTTTCTTTTCATCTGTGATCAGAGATAAACAGCATTAAGTCAAAAGTTTAAATTTATGTTATTTAAAAATCACTTCTGTCAATAAGATACTTATTCTCTAGAGTCTGGGTCAACACTTGCTTTATTCTGAGAAAGTGTATGACAAGTTTAAGATGCAGTTTTGTGGAGAAATACTTGGGAAGAGACTTGTGCCCTCATGATTGCAAAGACAATAAAATGGTGTTTTATTGTCTTTGCAGACATAAGACTCAGAGATGAATACAAATGCTTCTGCAAAAGCAAGGTTTCATCCAAGAAAATATTTTGAGATGCTGCAGATACTTGAGATTTGTTTTGTCTTGCATTTTAAAATACAGATGCAGAGAGGTGTTCCAGAGTGGGAAGGGGAAGGTCAAGAGTGATTGGCAGGCTCAATTTTCTCTGTACAAAACTCAAGCATGTCAGGTTATGGAATGAAGTGTCTTCCTTGTGGAAGGATTTGTGTGCCAGAAGTTTTGGGAGCTGCATGGTGCCTAGCTCTCTCCCAGCTGGTACAAGTTTTCCCACCCAAAGGAATGGGAAGTTTCAGGTCCATGCCTTTGCCAGCTACAGTAATCTGTGCTGTTTCCAAAGTCCTTATCAAGTGCTGGGGATGTGGAGCGTGTGGATAATTTGGGCTTCCAGGGATTTCATGCCCAGCTGTGATTCCTTGAGGGACATGGTTGTAAACTATTGCATAGCCCTCTTTGGACCTTCTTATTTGCGGTTTAATTTAAGAATGAGTTTCAAGTTCAGCCATAGCCAGCCACTTTTAAGCCAAGAAAATCTCTGCAGAGTGTTTTGCAGTAGATTAACCAAAGCAGCACCTCTGGGACTTGTCTGGAGGAACGGCTGAGCTAAAGCTCAAAGACCACTGTGTCCCTGTGCTCCACTCTGAAGTGATTTCTCCTGGCCCAGGAGTTGTTCCCCATTCCAGCAGCCTGGCCAGAAGGGTTGAGCTTTGTTTGGTTTGCATGTGATGCTTAACAAACTTCTAAACTGAATTGTCTGTAGCAACAGCAGCCTTACATCAGGCCCCTTTTGGGAGGGCATCAGATGGCTTCTCTCTCCCCCTCTGCCTCATCCCTTGTCCTCTCTGCTGCACCTCTGCTCCCAGTTCTTCCCCGTTGTCCTGGAATCCTGCCACCCCCTCAGTCTCGCTTGCTGCTGGCTTTGGCAGTGTTGTTGCAGCCCAAATCAAGTGTGGCAGGACTTACCTTGCTTGTGGATGCTCCTTGCCAAGCAGGAACTGGTGCTCTGCTAGTTCTGCTGACACATTTTGTTTGGTTTTTTTTTTTTTTCCTTCCCCTATGTACAGCATGCACCAGTTCACATAAATGTGGGGTTTAAATAAAATATATTCAAAGAATGACTCATTAAATGTTTGTGAAGTCTCTATATTGTACCAACTTGAAAATATTTTGGTATCCAGTATCCCTGACAGTAGTGAACACAAATGTTTTAGTAATTCTGTCCTGTCAGTTTTCACACATCTCATCAGAGCTTGATTATTCCTGTTGTAGGTTGCTGTGTTGAGTGTTCCAAGTCCCCACTTCCTTTCTGAAGAGCTTAGAAAGAAAGAGCTGGCTGGGAACACAATTTCTTCTTACAATTTGGATATAGTTCTTTATTCTATCTTTGGGTGGTTTTTGCTTCACATCCTAATTAAGGATTGCCCCTGTTTCAAATAACCCTTCTTGGAACTGTTATATTGAAATATTTACTGAAGACTTGTATTATTTAAATTGCTCAGGGTAGGGAGTCATCTCACTTTTCAGGTCTGTGTCTCTTGGGCCACTTCTTTCCCCCTGCCTTTCTTCCTCGAGGAAGGACTGAGTTCTTCAAATATGACAATCTGTTGAGAAATCAGCATCGATTGCTGCCTATTGGCTCTACAAAAACCCCAGCCAAACAAAAAAAACCACCCCTCTGCTAATATATTTTAGAACCTCCTGTTGAGGCTCATGATGGTGGCTGGCTTGGGATTAGTGATGCACCCGATAGGTTGAAAAGATGTCCCCTGCATGAGCCTGGTGTAGTTTCAAAGGTCATGCTCGTACCAGCTCTGTTCTTGGGATCCTGGGATAAGGGCATGCCTGCTGTCTCTCACCATGCTGCTTGAAGCACCTCTGAGGAACGGCTCTGCCCACATCCTGGGCTTTGGGCAGCTATGATTTTTGTCACGGAAGATGAGTCTTACAAAGTTTGTCCATGGGGGAAATGTACATGACGAAGTATTTTTTGTGCTTTCAATTGTAGCTTTCATCATGGGGGACATGAAAACCCCCGACTTTGATGACCTCTTGGCCGCTTTTGACATCCCTGATCCAACTAGTCTTGATGCTAAGGAGACCATTCCATCAGCTGGGGAGGAGAGTGAGAATCACCTGAAGTCATCAGGAATGTGCATTGATGAGAATGTTTCCTTATCCCACTCTCTGCCTCCCTCTGATGCACCTGTCGTGAGTGTGATAGTGAAGAACACAAGTCGCCAGGAGTCTTTTGAGGCAGAAAAGGAGGGGAATCATCTTGGAACTGGTCTGTTACACAATGGGTTTCGTGGCTCTGATCTGCCAGCCGAGGCTCATGCTTTAGTCCATAATTATGGCAAGTTTGAGTCAACTTTTATTAATGGTGACAGCTCGAGAGGTTACTCTGATAAACTGGATGAGTCCAAGTCTGAGCCTTTGCCAACATTTAGTCAGTTTAGCCCCATTTCCAGCCCTGAACCAGAGGATACATTCAAAGAGAACAGTATTGGGGATAAACCCAAACATGCCCAAACTCCATATTTTCCACCACCTTCAGTATATGTACCAACAGGGGCTTCAGTTCTAGATCACCTTAGGAAGGTGCCAGAGCCCGAATTAAGCATGTTTGATCAGTATTGTAAAAAGGAACAGAAGATGGAAATCCACTGCCAGCCAGAGAATCGGCTGGAAATGAGCAGGAGAGAACAAGACAGAACAGTGGATAGGTTTGCAGAGTCAAGCAAGGACTTGTTAGATACCAACAGCTTTCTTGGAGAAGGCTTGGTGTTTGGAGACCTCCCTCACAATAATTTAGGAGACAGCAAGGGGTCTGTGCCCGAGCTAAACATGTCTTCGTCAATACCACCTCGGCAGAGGCTAAAGCCAGCTCATTCCAAGTTGTCATCCTGTGTGGCAGCATTAGTAGCTCTCCAGGCCAAAAAGGTTGTGTGTATTCCAAAAAGCGATCAGCCAAATTTTACCAAGGAACCTGGTCCTTTTAAAGACGGGACGAAGGGAAGTCCAAAAATGCCCAAGTCACCAAAGAGTCCCCGAAGCCCCTTGGAGGTGGTGAGGAAGGCCAGCAAGCAGCCTGAGAGTCCTCGGAGTGTGTGCAGCGACAGCAGTGGGAAAGGCTCTCCTTCCATGGCAGCTGGCTCTCCGCCAGCTATTCCCAAAGTTAGAATAAAGACTATCAAGACATCTTCCGGAGAAATTAAAAGGACTGTAACTAGAATTTTGCCAGAAAATGATGAATTGGGCAAATCTTCAGAAGAGTCACCTGCGGAAACCTCTTCTGCCGAAGAGTTTATCAAATCTTTCCCATCCCCTGACACTAGTGCAGTTACAGAAAGCGAGGCTGGCCGGAATTCAACCAAAAATGGGGCTGCTGTGGCTATCCAGCTGTCAAATGTAATGAGTCCTTACTCAGACAGTATGAAAATGGATATTGCAAACAGCACGTGTACTGTGTCCTTATCTCCACTGCCAAACTGCGGCGGCGGTGCCATAAAAGTGGGGGTCAAGAGGCAGCAGCAGGGTACCGTGACGCAGCCATCCAACACAACCACCTCCAGCCTTCTTCCCAAAGCTGTGCACTTGGCAAATCTCAACTTGGTCCCCCACAGTGTTGCAGCTTCTGTTACAGCGAAGACATCGGCGCAGAGGCGGAACCAGCCTCAAGTGACACAGATGTCGGTGCCACTGGTGCACCAAGTCAAGAAAGCTGCTCCCATTGTCATGGAGGCATTCCATAAAGTGCTGCACAGTGCCAATCCAGTGCCGATATATACTCCGAACCTTAGCCCCCCACCTGACACTAGTATTAATTTACCTGCCTCTGGGTACTGCTGCCTGGAATGTGGGGACTCATTTGCCTTAGAGAAAAGCCTGACTCAACACTATAGTAGGCGAAGCGTTCACATTGAAGTCATGTGCACTCAGTGTTCAACTATGCTCCTTTTTTTTAATAAGTGTAGCTTGCTTAAACATGCACGAGATCACAAGAGCAAAGGATTTATCATGCAGTGTTCTCAGCTGCTCATGAAACCAATTTCCACAGACCAAATGTTTTCACCTTCTCCTACAAGCTCTTCAGTCTCTCCAGCTCCTCAGACTTTGCTCTCGTCCTCTCCTCCACCTAAGTCCAGTGCTGCTTCAGGAGGCGGGGTAGGGATTTCTGCGAACACTCAGCCGGCCTTGCCTCTCTACAAGGACCCACAGAGGCTAATCCGTCATGGACTTAAGTGTTTGGAGTGTAACAAGCAGGAGCAGGATTACGCTTCTTTAGCAGCTCATTACCAGAGAACCTCAGAAGATAATGAGAGACTGGTAAGCCATCATTTTAATGTTATTAGTTAAATCTCTCTGAGTTTAAAGAGATTGTCCTCAAGGGGAAGAGTAGGCATCGTGGTGGCAAATGAGTTGCTTTGCCTAAAAGAGTGCTTATGGGGAGGATTTGGAATGCACGTGAGCCCAGATGGGTGCCAGTGAAGAGATGTTTAATGTTGTTTGCTTGCCTTCTTTCTACCCTTTGCCAGTAAAAAGAGCATAGCAAGGAAACTATGGAGATCCTCAAGTATCAAAGAGAGGTGATGGAGATGAAAGGTTGCTTGGATGAGGCGTGCAAAACAGCCGTAGGGGAGGATCAGCAGAGCGTTACCTGAAACAGGTTTTTGTGCTGTAAGCGTGGCTGGAGGAGATCTGGCACAGTTTAATGTTGCCTTTCCTGGAGCTGGTGCCAGAACCTTCTGTGTAACGCTGTGCATCAGGTGTTATTGTTTCTGTTGGTGTGGTCAGCTGTGTGTTGGACAGGCCTGCTGTGGTATGTGGGGGGAAAGGCTCCTTGTGGCTGCTTTTGCTCTTTGGGTGGTACAGGGCGAGTGGGTGCCACGATTGCATAGCAGGGTTCAAGAGTCTTGTTAGTGGCTTCCTGCCTTCCTCCTGTGCTGCCCTGCTCAGGTCTCCACCACCTTCATGGGCCTGGTTGGAATCCCCTTAAATTAAACTCCAGCTTAGGTTTCTCCTAAGAGATGAAGCTTAGGTTTCTCCTAAGATGAAGAGAAGATGATTATTGTTGTGTGCCATACACTTTGTTTATGGCTATTATTTTGGAAAACATGGTCAGTCTTGTTTAAGTGTTAACTAACTTGCATTTGAAGAGGAGGAGGACTCCTTTCTCCTTATCTCTTTGGCGGAGGTGAAAGTTTTCCAGGTCAGTGTGGCTGCCAGAAGAGCTGGCTCCCAATGCAAGGGCTGCAAAAACCAGGACTCCATGCCATCATTTGGGAGGATAACCACATGTCTGCTGTGGCTGTCAGAGTACCTGCACTCTCCAGAACCTCCCTGAGCCACTTGAATGGCTTGCAGGAGTATTGAGGTTGCTGTGGTCCCATTTAGATGCTTTATTATCTTAAACTAATCAGCCACAAAAAAAAATAGATTATGGCCGAATGGTTTTGATGTTGTAAAAAATGGCGAGGCCAGAAGGGATCAGTGTGGCCACGTAATCAGGTTTCTTGCCTGAGGCAGGCCAGTGAGCACTGCACTCTGTCAACACCTGAATTTATTTTTCAACTATAATGCTTTTTTAGGAAATGTCAGCAGTCTGGCATTAAAACTTCCAGGAGAAGGGATACAGTGAGTGCTCCAAAGTGAACTAAAATGTTAATCAGTGGCATTAAAAATGTATTTCCTATTTTTGTTGTGGGATTATCAATTCAAGGACTCCTTAAAGAGGAAAAGAATGTGTGATAGTAAGTATTTTCAGCTTGTAATCAAATAATTTATTCTGTAACTTAACCAAGAATAGAGTTTACGCCTCTCACTTCAAGTAATTTTGCTAGATGTGAGATTATTTTTGTGGTATTTTTCTGAAGAGAAGCACTGAGAAAAGAGGCTACTTTTGAGCTTCTGAAACCAGTTCCTCCCTGTTAGATCTTCCCATGCTTACATTCCGCAGGATGCATGCACTGCTCTCAGAGTCCTTTTCCACTGTATCTGCTGTCCTCCAGGCTGCCCAGAGCATCTGTTCCAGTAAAGTTGTTACATTTCTAAAGGAAATAAGCATTTGTGCCCCATGCCTGTAATTGTGTCTGGATTTAGCAGTGGCTGATGGAAACCATCCCACTGCCTTTTACTACATGCCAGGTGTTTGGTGTCACTAAACTGAGAGGTAAAAGGATGGGTGAAATTCTGTGATTTCATAGGGGTTCCTGATTCTCTGAACTGTCCAAGGGAAAAGGTATGGATGACCTTCACAAGATGTGTCCCACATGGATAACATAGTGTAGCTCCCAGCAGCATCAAGGTCTGAGAAGCTGAAGGTTTTGTATATAGGGTATTAATTAATGTAATACTACTAATCATGGTGTGAGAAGGTCATAGGTGAAGCTGTTAAAATGTGTGTCTTGAACTCCTGGATTAGGAGAGCATGGCCACTCCTTTCTGAGATGATACCCTGACTCTGAATGAAGTTAATTCCTTGGGTTGTTCTTTCTGTTTTGATCAGAAAAAAGAGAAATTTTGGTATAAGCAGGAGAGAATCAAGTGACTGATTTTGCAAACACTTTCTTACATGGTAGAAGTGGTTAAAAACTCTGCTTTCCATCTGCAGAGTTGTGCCAGGACGCTTGTATTTTGGTGCAGTGCTAGAAATTGGGTGTAGAGAAATTCTTCCCTGTGATGGGGTGAGGCCCTGGCATGGAGTCGCCCACAGAAGCTGTGGCTGCCCCATCCCCATAAATGTTCCAGACCAGGTTGGATGGGGCTTGGAGCAACCTGGTCTAGCTGAAGGTGTCCTTGCCCATGGCAGGGGGTGGAAGTAGATGGTCTTCAAGGTCCCTTCCAACCCAAACCAGTCTGGGATTCTCTGATTCTCTGATACTTCATTGCTGAGGAGGGCATTGATGTAACACCTGTAGTGAACATGTTTTACTGCCCCAGTAGTGGTTCAAAGCGACCATGTCCACAGGGAAGAAGGCATTGATTTGCATGCTGGTACATCTAATTAAAATCACAGTCCACACCAGTTGTCATGCTTGATCCACAGCTTGCTGCCGTGGTAGGACAAACTGTCAGGATGCAGAAGTAGTATTCATTGTTGTGGGAAAACTTGGCTATGAACCACATCCCTAGATTTCAAGAGACTGATTATCTAGTTCCATCATAATTTTGTGTATTTTGAACAAAACCTGTGTATTTCTTCCTCCATACCTGATGTCTATCTCACTGTGTTGAAATGCCAGTTTAGAGGTGTGGTATGGGGTGCAACTGTCTTTCTTAAAGACAACAAAAAACTGCACTCTGATAATTTGGAAATTTTTTGCATTTTTAAATTTATTTTTCAATCTCAGAATTCAGGCACAAACTCTTTGCCATGCATTACTGAGAAACTAGGAAGTACTGATGTTTTTCACATAGACATGGCTTGATTTATGCCTTCTGAGGAGCTTCAAGAAGTAACAGGGCAGATCCCGTTTGTATTATGGCCAAAAGCTTTTAATCTGTGACTATTCAGATGCTTGGTACCAGATTGTCCCCCAAAAATGAGGATGCTTGGAAAGGGTAGATAAATGTATAATGGAAAGAACAATTTCTGCTGAAGTGAAAGGGTAAAAGCAATTTATCTGCAGCACCTGGGTTCATACTAGAAGGTGGAGACCTGTGGTAAATATGCCAGGTGATTTTTGATCCATGTTCTTGGAAGCGTTTCTGTTAAATGACACCAAATCTGGATGCACATCCAGTGTGACCATAACTTGCAAAACCAAACCGGCTTTGAAGTGCTCAGTTATGGTGCTTTTAACTCAAAAACTGTTTTGGACATGGCTTTGGTGTGGTGTCGTGCTAAGAAGGAAGGGCTGATCCAATGGGGTTGATGGAGAAAAGAAATAGCAGAAAAGAGACTTGCTTTTGGTATGATGTTTTCAGTTACCCAGAAGCTGAAGACGAGCACCGTGTGATAAGAGGCAGGAATGATTGGATTGGGTTGGATTGGATTGGGTTGGATTGGATTGGATTGGATAGGGGGAAGAGCTTAAGCTGGCTCTGCTCCATGACAAAACTTACTCTGTGTTGATACTTAAGACTTTTCACTTTATTTGGAATTTCTTACTGTGACTTTGTGAATTACTCTGACATCTTCAGGTTTCCCAGAGCTGCTTGAAAGGGGATTGTTGGGTTTTTTCTTTCTTCCAGATGATGGCTTGGGAAATACCTGTGTTACATTCCTACATGGCTGTGGATAAATCCTACATAAATAGGATGGGTAATGGGTAAATGACTTTCCTAGGTGTGGCCAAAATGTGAATGACATGGCTGGGTCACAGTTCTGTTGCAGGAAGGAAGGAAGGTAGCAATGTGGTCTGAACAGCAGGGAAAGGAGGAGATTTGGAGCAAGTGGTAGGAAGAGAGGGTGATGATGATGTGGTTGAGAAGGTACTGTGGTTTTCTAAAGGAAAGACCTTTAAAAAATGGAGAGCTTGACCTTAATGTTGTATTTTTAAACACGTACGTGATTGCAGTTGCTCAGAGTAGGCAAGGTTTATTTTGGTACAGAATATGTGTAGGATGAAGGCAGTTCCTCCCAGCTGAATATTCTGGTGGGATGGGATCTCCATGGCTTGCAGGGAGGATACAGGCTTGAATAATCCACTTCAGAAACAAAGAACTGGATTTTTTAGATGTATGTTTTGAATGGATCATCTTAATGGACCTGAGTGACTTTGCCTATTTTTGGCAACTAGTGAGGTCAGTTCTGCAATTTTTACAAGCTTGTGAATCGAGTTGCTCAATGGTACCTGTGCACTGCTTTTCCATTGCTGGACTGCAAGAAGGAAGCAGTATGGGAATTTGAATAGCTGGTAGGTTGGATTTGTTGAAACTGAAAGCTGTTCTCTATGTAGGCATTATACTTGTCCAGATGTTGAAGAGGTGGTACCAGATGTTTCATGTAACTTCAGGTCTGTTTGGTCTGATACAGTGGTGTGTTCTAAAACAAGATTTTTGGGATGTGATGGGGGAAATGATATTTAAGTAGATGTAGTTTATGCCAAATTAATCTTTATTTTTGAAATAGAGGAGTGAATTTATTGTCATCTCCTTGATGTTCAGTGAGATGGTTGTTAGACTACTCTACTGCATGAAGAATGGATGTACTGGAGAAGTTGGATTATGAGGTTGGAGGAGAATCAGGTAAACTCCCAGAATTAATTGCAGCTGGGATCAGGTTATTATGAGATCTGCTGTGGGATGGTTTTGGGTATCTGTGGAGTTAATAATTGTGTTAAGGAGACTTAGGAGGATGACTGTGTTGAAAAATTTGCTGAACCAAACTAACAAAGTAAGAAGTCATGGAAAGTGGGGGAGTTTTTTACAGGAGGATCTAGACAATCCTGAGGACTGAGTAGGAATGGTATGAAAAGCAACCAAAGGCAGGAATTTTGGTCTTGAGAAGTCTTTGAATGACTTAAAGGTGACACAGCTGTGCAGGAGACTTACGTCAATCTGCAGCACCAGTCAGGGCTGTGGTAATGCTCCCTCTTGTTAGAAATAACTGAGCTGGAGAGGAGTGTATTGTTTTGTTTATCAGCATAGACTGGAATAAGTGAGGGAAGAATGACCAGAAATGGAAATATGATCTCTGAAGGGGAAATTAAAACCGCTTTATGAGTTTAGCTTGGAGAAGGCCTGGTAAATGAGGGTGGGTCTCCTTCAGCACTGAAGCAGACAAGGAGTAAGGTGAGTATGGTGGCACTTTTTTCCCCCACCAGAAACTAAATCTGCCCACAAGAACTACTTCCTGTTCTCACAGGAAATGCTCTGGACAATTCATCAGAATCAGACAGTTTTCAGGGCTCAAATTACAGGAGAAGAACAAAGCCCATGCAGCTCCTGGTGCGTGCATTTAGGATGTGCTTTTCACTACGGAGTGTCCTCTGTATCCACTCTCACCCTGTATCTGGTGTGATCTTTGTAGAAAGGAGCTTTTAAATTTAGGGGCAATAATGATGCAAGAACAGACTGAAATAGATTTACATAGGAAATCAGAGGACAGTCTGTAATCATCAGGGGAATGAATCTGGAAGAGCTTTGCAGCAGAAGTAATGGAACAAAAGGCACAAACTGGTTTTGAGACAGAGTTTGTTTTTTTGATAAAGACAGACCGTTGCGCAGTAACATATGCAAGAATTAAAAGTACTTCCTGATCCTCTCGGGCATAATTGTCTATCTACTGGTAACCAGAGATATTTAATCCTTTTTTCTTTTCCTTTCTTATTTGACTTGACCCCCCCAAAATCCACCAAGGTAGCTAACAACTTGAATAAAGTACAAAATATAAACTTGAGACCTCTGAATTTTCTTGAACCTTTTGTTCTCCTTACTTTTTTTCTTGTTCTTTTCTCTTTTTTTTTTTTGTCCAATAAGAATTTTTCAGTGAGTTGTGACGTGTCCTGTTTATGTACCACCTACACGAGTAATTTAAAAGCAATTTTATTGCTGCCTTTTCTTTTTCTTCTTCCTTTCCCATCCTAAATCAATGCTTTATAATTTATTGGATAAAACTTGCCAGGAGCTAGTAAAACCACATGCCGCCCTGATAATTCCCCAGCAGCGAAATAAGGAAGACAGCAGCTGTATTTTTTCTGTTTTTCTCTTCCTTTCCCCCTCCAAGTTCATGTTTTAATTTAGAAAACAAGAGGGTTGAAAATCAGCAAAAAATTCTCTTGGCCCTGTAAAGCACTATTTTCTCCCTGTCCCAAAACAAGAGTGATTAATGCAGTCCTTAGGTACTAACGAGGATGGATTTTGTTTTATATGGAAATTTTCCCTGTGGATTTTGTAGAAGCAAAGGCATGGAAGATGTTATGATGAAAGCATATTGAGGAAATGGAGCTCCAGGCAAGGATCACTGGGAGTGAAGACAAAGTGGCAGGATAGCAGAGGCCAAACCAGAGAGAGCATCAGGATGAGGAGGAGAGGCTGGTGAGGAAGAACAGCCAGGGTGTGGCTCCACAGTCTGCTTAAATCAGTGCATGTGATCTGTTGCCATGAGGCAACAATCCCACCCTCTCCTCCTTCCACACCCATACCTGGCCTTGGTGGTCCTGCAGCCCCCAGAGGACTGAGAACAGCTGGAGGGAAGAGGATCAGGAGCAGGGCTGTGAACTGGGCCAGGGCCAGAGCAGGGCCAGGACATGGCTGAGAGTGAGGAGGAGGGGACAGCACAGGGGATTGTCCTGGCTAGGATGGAAATGGGGCTGGAAGCTGGTGTCTGCTGGCACTAAAAGGAAGTTCCCCAATACACTTTCATCTTGCTCCTGCATTTTTCTTTCCAGCTGGGCACCTATGATGCTGCCCCAGGCAACCTGGAGTTGTGACTAGAGAGGTCTGTGGGTGACAGGCAGGGGAATGAGAGCCCAGGTAGTGATAATGGTCTGCTCAATGCTGCAGTGAGGAGAAGGTGCCTTCTGAAGTGTCTAATGCTGCTGCAAACACCACGAGCAATAAACACAGTCTCCAATCCAGAGAAGCCATGGCTGCTGCATCCCTGAAAATGTTTAAGGCCAGATTGGACAGGGCTTGGAGCAACCTGGTCTAGTGGAAAGTGTCCCTGCCTATGGCAAGGGCTGAAATGAGGTGATCTTCAAGGTCCCATTCAACTCAGACCATTCTGTGATCTGTGTGTAGGACTCTGGTTGTGTTGACATCGCAGGAAAGAGATGTGTTGCACGACTGGAGTGCTGTGATGGAGGGACACAGGCTCTCTGGGAAGGACAGGCCCGGAAGACAGGAAATAGGGTTGCAAGGTAAGAAGAAAAAGGCAGAGCTGGGAGGCTGCTAGATGATCATCACGGATGGTCAGGAATCAACCCTGCAGGGTGGAGGAAAGAGCAGAGGCCTTGAACTGTAAGAAAAGAGAGAGAGTGTGTCCTGTGTAGCATATGGGATCACACTGGTGACTTGAAAGTGTGGATGTGAAAACTCATTTTATCCACTACGTGATCATTTTAGCAAGTGGGAGTTCAGATTTCTGGTTGGAACCAACTGCCCACCCAGCCTTCCTCCTCACACTCCTTCATCACGGAGTCCTTCCCATGGGAGACAGTCTGTCATGAAGAGCTTCGTCATGAGTCCATTCCACAGGCTGCAGTTCTTCAGGATCTGCTCTGAGATGAATCCTTTCCCTGGGGTGCAGTCCTTCAGAAACAGGCTGGAGGAGCACGGGCCTCCCATGGAGTCACAGGGGCTGCCAGAGAACGTGCTCCAGCAGGGGCTCTCTCCGTGTCCTTCAGGGCACATCCCCTGTGGTCCTCAATGGATTAGAGGGGGACAACCTGCATCACTGTGGATTCGTGACAGTATGCAGGGGAGCCTGCTCTGGCATCTGGGCTGTTCACATCTTCTCACTCCTCTTTCCCAGCTGCTGCACAGCATCTTTTACCTTTTCCTGATCTGTTATCCCAGAGGTGCTGCTCAAGGGCTCAGTCTTGGCCAGTGACAGGTCCATCACAGAGCTCCTTTTGGCATGGGGGCAGCTTTTGGTGTCTTCTCACAGAGGCCACCCCTGCAGCCCCTCCCTAGCAAAACCTTGCCACGTAAACCTGGTACAGTGGGTCAAAAGAAAAGATGTGGAAAGTGAAATTCTTGAAATTACAGCTGACATCATATAGAGAAAAGAGCTACAGATTTCACAAATTCAGAAGTAAGCTGATTTGATGCAATATTGTCTGCAATAAGATCTGTGATGCTAGTGGATTTTTCCATTGCAATTCCACTTTGTTTCTCTAAGCTGTCAAGTTTCTAGATTTACACTGATGCTTTAACCAGGGATTTTTCCATGCACAAAAATCCATTTGTGTTTGTTTAACAGCCTTAGTTTCCAGAGATAAGTTTTTATTGGAGCACCTTACTGAAGCTTAAGCATCCTTGTGTGTTGGGATGACTGAGATGTGTGTGTAGGAGTTGGTCTTGGTGCAGGTCTGAGGAGGACACTGGATTTGGGAGTGTTGAAGAGTTAGTGAGGTTCAAGGATACAAATACAAAAGGTCGATGGGATGCAACTGTGAGGCTGAGGGTGAATTGATGTGAGGGGGGAGTGAGCTGAAGATAGAAGAGAGAATGGATGGGAGAAGTTTGGGATTAAAGGGTGTTTTGTTATCATGTGCTTTGGCTGAAGGTCAGGCAGGCTCCCTCAGTGGCATTGGCTCCTTAGGCTGAAAAAATAGGCAGCTATAATGTAGGGAAGTAACAATAGCTGTTGTGCTTGGATATGGTTAATTAGGATAAAATCTCTTCATGGGGGTTCTAGGTGTTTCTTCTCCAAATGAATAATCTTGAGTTTCTGTTGAAGGGGTATTTTTCACCCATGAATTGAACATGTTAATGCAATGATGTATGTTCATTTAGAGAGAACATGGGCAGGAGTACAGTTCAGTTATCACAGCGACAGCAGATTCAGTTCTCTGCCCGCTCCTTCCCCTCACATTGGTAAAATGTGATGTGGCAGTTCTACAACCTGGATGGTTGAAATAAGTCAAAAATTGCCCTCCAAGCATTTGGAGCTTGTCTGTAGTGTGGTCCATGAACAATCATCCCAGAGGGATGCGGGAAGGGGAGCAGAGATGAAGGTGTGCCAGCTGTGCTTGCGGAGCCAGTGCATTGCACCACTGCAGTCAAAGCATCCCTGCTGAGGGTACAGATTGCTGGCATTGATCCCAGCCAGGCAGTAAGGGACAGCTGCTGAGAAGTTAAAGGTTAACTTTAAGTAGTAATTGGTCACTCTTTTTTTTAATAGCAAGAGCATCCAGCTAATCTCTCTTTGTGATCCCTTGGCTGCCTCTGCAGCTGTGCCTCAAGCAGAAAAATTATAGCTTGCAAAAGGCTGGATTTGGGAAGAACTGGGGCTTTGGTGCACCACTGATAGGGTGGTTTTGGTTTGAATATGTTAGGGGCAAGCATTCTTTAAAACATTAACAGTATGCAAATACAATTTCTGTTCCCCTGTGACTGTTTAACTTTGAGTCTTTAGGTTTTTTTGTTGTTTTTTTTTGTTTTTTTTTTTTGGTTTTTTTTGTTTTGTTTTGTTTTGGTTTTTTTTGTTTTTTGAGAGACATAGAATTTGGCTTGTGAATCTTTTTCCTAACCCTGGCTCCATGCCATAGGGTTGGTGCCTAAGTGGTTTTAACTGAAGCTCCATGATGATCACTACAAGGTGCACCCTTGCAGTCTGGGGGCAGCTCTTAAGTAGATGTGGATTTCATCACCATCACTTAACTCTGGACCAGCAAAGAGACTAAAACTGCTGGAATGTTCCCTTGCCACAGGCATTGTCTGGGGCAAAACTGTGTTACCATAAATGCCCTGATTTGCAGACACCTCTGTGACTGCAGGGTTCGGTTTAACAGACAAACTTCTTTTGAGTAGTATTTTTTTCAATCTGCACTGTATCTCAGTGAATATTTAATTTTTTTCCCCTTTGAAGAAGCTAATAAGTAAAAATGGGAATCAGCTCAAGTATTCCAAAACGGCTGAGCTTCTGAGCATTTCTCTGTGTGTGAATGTGACTTGTGGAAGAAAAGCCCAAATGAAATGTGGCAGGCAAACCAGAATTAAAGAAAATTTGTAATAAATAACTCTTGATTAAAGCGTAGGCTATGGGAGTATATGAAAAACACAGACATTACACAACTCAATCCTGTCCTGGTAACATGTTTTAGAAATAACTGACTAATGAATGTCTCAAATTGCTGCCAGACTTCTTTGAAAAGTCATGGAAAACTAGGAGAGAGATAAAAATGTGACATCTGGAACCAAGTTATAATTTCTCATGTGAAGCAGAAGAGTTGCAAAAGGAAGAAGCACTCCTTGTCCAAGACGAAGTGGGGTTTGGTGGGGAGCCCAGCGTGGCCACACATTGCCTCCTGACAAGTGCAGCAGCTCCTGGTGCAAAAGGGATGAGCAGAACCTCCTGTGATCCTCCTGGGCAGGGTGTCTGGCCTTGTGTCTTCTGCAGGTGTTGAGAAAAGGATGAGTGTGAGCAGGAAGATACCAGTTATGTTTTTTTTTCTCTTTCCTCAGCTCTATCATGTTCCTTGCTTGGTTCATTTTATTACCCTCAGCCCTGCATGTTCTTTTTGCAGGCAGCCCTCGTGGTCAGCCCTTTTCTGTAACGTGCTGAGTTACTGGGTTATGATCATCAATCTTTGCTGTTTAACTTTCCCAGATACTTTGAGGTTATTTTGAAGAGCCCAAATGCCAGCAGAACTTCCTGGGGACCTTGCTCCATCAAAAGACTGCTTATTCTTTTCTTCTAACCACTTATTTATCCAAGCAAACTCCTTCTCTTGTGTGGTGGTACCTTAGTTTCCTCAAAATCCTGTAGTGAAGGATGTTACAAAGCTGTTTGGGAAATCCAGGCAGCCTGACCCATTGCAGCTCAGATCTTCCTTATCCATGGGCTTGTTGACTCCTCTGGAGAGCCTGGATTTTTCCATGTGGCCAGAAGGGAGAAGCTGCATTGACTTCCCAAGTGCAGAAGAAATGCTGCTTGAGGATGAGAGTTTCCTTATTCTTACTCATTTATCCTTTGTCTCATCTCTCTTCTTTTACTGTCCAATGTCTTGACTCTTCTACAAGACAATCTGAATTTGGAGGCTTGTGCTGGTTTATGTCCCCTCTGTGGTGTGTGGTGTCAGTGTGGGAATCCTTCCAGCTCCTTCCACGGTGTCTGCAGGAGCAATGAATTCATTTAGCCTTATCCTCACTGAGTCTTGCTTTTTATTCCTGTATCATATGTCCACGCTTTCTGGCAGGCTTTCTGCCAAGCCTGAAGTAGATAACCACAGTTTTGGTGCCCTCTTGCTCACAGTCCCCAAACTTTTCTGCTGTATTGTTAACATGATTTTGGTCCCTGTGGAGTCCTTCACATAATGCAGGAGGTGATGGAAGCTAGCTGCTCCTATGACATCCCCAGGCAGCAGTGCCCAGGTGTGGAGCTCATCAAATACTGAGTGGTTTTAGCATATTTTAGATCCAGCACAAGAAACAGAGTGGTGAAAATTCAGGTTTTCAAACATGTGCTGATTGATTTTGAGAGCAGTGGGTATGACATGCGGGGGAGGAAAAGGTGAGTCTCAAACAAACTTAAAATCAAAACTAAATTGGCTTTGACAAGGCAGGATCTGGAGAGTTTCTCAGAGTTACTTGGGCAAAGGTGCTTTCAGCTTGTGGTTGTGCTGACTCTGCCTTACTTACTAGTTGAGATCATAGCAAGAAGAGTCCCATTTTAACAATGCCAGGAGATAAATTTTCCATTGCAAATCTCAAGCCAGTTAGAAAAAAAGGTCTTAACTGCAATGCAACTGCTTTTACTTATTACTTACATATTACTTACTGCTCTTACTTAGTATGAATTTATTGCTTATTACTTACTTCTTGTAGCTCTTACTTGAGGATTTGAGAGTGCAATGGAGAATTAGGTCCTGCTCAGCTCCTTGCAGAGGAATCCTGGGGGTTTTCTATTTCTTATTTTCCCGTTCCCATGGCCCATTTGCACTGTTTTTCTTTGCTGAAATTAGGGGACTTCTGCAGCATTTGAAATGCTCTTGAGTTTCCTTTAATTCCCTGTGGGTGTGTACATAGGGGTCCTACCACGTGGTTTTTCCACTAATTTCTCTCCTTCCTGGAGAAACCCTTTCTCCTCCAGACTTAAGTTTCAGCATATCTCAGATCACATCTGAAGCTTTTCTTGTATTTGGCAATTTCTCACTTTTGTGAGAAAAGTTCTCACTTTTGAGTGCCTAATTTTTTCTTCCCTTTCACCCCATGAACCTTTCAGGTTTGTCATAGCTTTGCATTTTTATTGTAAGCGATGCTTTCTCTTACCTGCAGGGGTTTTTATGGAGGTTGTGTAGTGGAACATCACATAGGTGCTGCATGAAATAGCAGTGATACAGAAAAGGGAGTTTGCTGTTAATTTTATTCTATTTTTTATCATATTTAGATTTCTGTCCCATGTTTCTACCCTGGCTGCCAGCAGTAAAGTCCATAGAAATTATTTAGTCAAATTACTTGATTTGATAATCCATAATTAGCTGTCTGCTATTGTTCATTCTTAAGTCAGAGGAGTGGTTTTGCATGGGATTATAAATGTTGGAAGAGAGTTTTTGCTCCTGGAGGGCTCAGAGTGGGCTGGGATCTGCTGCAGCTGTGTTCCTGCTCAGGCATCCAGTAATGTGCATCCTACAGAGGACAAATAGCTGCTCCTGGGCTTTGAAGGAGTAAGAGAGTCAAGACACTTGTGAAAGGGAGCAGAGGTTTGCTAGCTGTTGAAAATGGGATGATACATTCACATAAAAACTTTGCATGTCAAATAAGTGATGCTTCTGCAAAGAGGTTTTGATAGTAAGCGTGTGTGTAAAAATGGATTTCATTAAGGATGAAACAGGGAGAGAGAAGCTTTGTATTATTTCTAGTCATCAGGAAGTTTCTGTAAGGGAAACACAAAGTTGGTAGTCTTGGAAAGTTTAAATTTCACCTGATAAAAAGAAATTTTGCAAGAGACACAGCAGTGGTTTTGATGGGGAAGGTGCATTTCAGGACTGCACTGCCTTCAGCAGCAGATGTTTGGAGTCAGGCTGTAATTTTCCTCCTTTTTCGTGATGTTTTGCTGTGAGGTGGGCGCTTGTTGAGAAATGCACTCTCCTCAAATCAGGAAATGAAAGTACTGAGCATTCAGAACATCATCAGAGCTAAGAGGTGAAAGAGTTTGCTTTCCTTTTTTATGGGGAAAAAAGGAAATAAACCATAGAAGATGTGGTTAAAATATGCAAGTTTTATTTGGAATGTTTAACTGTGGAAGATGTTGGGAAAAGATGATAAGGAGAATAGTTAAAAAGCTTTGTGGAGTTGATGGCTGCTGCTAGAGAAATATACCTGTGCTTCCTTTAAACCTGGATGTTTTCCAGGGTGAATTTGGGGGAAAAAAAAAAAAAACCCAAGCAGAGAATAACTAACTAATGTAACCTTTCTTCCATCAGACGTGTCAAGTGTGCCAGATGATGCTGCCCAACCAGTGCAGTTTCTGTGCCCACCAGAGGATCCACGCTCACAAGTCCCCGTACTGCTGCCCCGAGTGCGGGGCCGTGTGCCGCTCCGCCTACTTCCAGACCCACGTCAAGGAGAACTGCCTGCACTACTCCCGCAAAGTTGGCTTCAGGTGTGTGCAGCTCAGGCTCCCTGGGAAGCTGGGATTTACACCTCTGCAGTTTGGTTGTGCTTTTGAGGTTGTGGCTGTCCCTGTTCTGGCTGTGCTCCCTCCCAGTTTGTTTTGTGTGCCTTTTCCCTGGCAGAGCAGGAGACACAAACACACAACAACAGGTCCTTGACTAAGATAAACACAACTTAGAAAAAACTAAAACATCACTGTGTTATCAATGTTATTCTCATTCTGAATCCAAAACACAGCACTGTTGCAGCTATTGAGAAGAAAATAACTCTGTCCCATCTGAAACCAGGACACCCATCTCTGGAAGTGTTCAAGGGCAGGTTGAACAGGGCTTAGAGAAACCTGGTACAGTGGAAGGTGTCCCTGCCCATGTCAGGGAGTGGATGGGATGAATTTTAAGGTCACTTTCAACCCAAAACAATCTGTGACTGTGAACTGTGTCTTACTTGCAGCAGAAATGAAAGTGGATGTAGTTGGAGCCTGGCATGGTTTTCTGCATGACAAAACACATTTGAAATGGGAAGTAATTACTAACTGGATTTAAGGGAGGTTTCTGAGGGCAGACATTATTTCATGGCATCTTTGAGCTGAAAAGCTCTTGAATTGAATTCATGTTGCTGCTGGATGTCTCAGGATTGATACTTACAGCAAAAAGATTGCAGATCTTAATCCTGTTAATCTCCTTAAGGCTTGAATTTATATTTATGTCAGTTGTAATGGGCTGAGGATGTGTGCCTTTATGAGAAGGGCATAGATTAGTTCCTTCTATGCCCCTGCAACTCTCCAAACATTTCTCATGAGCTGAGACAGGTGGAGAAGGCTCCCAGTGTTCTGGATGTGGTACAAGACCTTTTCTCCAACTAAACTGCTTGCTCTAATAAGACATTACTTTTCCCTACAAGCCTTCCCTCCTTGCCATGTTTAGATCACCTGAGCTGCAGCACAGCTCTTAACACGTGATGATTTGCTTGGGAGATGAGACTGGATGATCCTTTGAGTTTCCTTAAAGTTCTGTTTTTTCTCTTGGTTGCTATTAAATACTCTGAGATTTCAAACAAGCAGGGCAATTTCTGCTTGTGGAAATGTTCTTTTCAGATGTCTGCAAATTCAGGAAGCTCTGCTGTGTGGTTTGGTCTGAATCACACTGAGGTTTTCAAGGGCTTTTTAGTTCAACTGTAAAGACAAGAGGCACATAACAAACTGATTCTGAGTTTAATTATGTACAGATAAGGTTTTTTAATGTGGGATCTGATTTGAGGAGACCCAGCCCACAACAAAGAATTAATTCCATCACATGTTAAATGGCTGTGACACTGGGATTGTTGGAAAATGAGTTAATCTGGGAAGGAGGAAAGCTGGAGGAAAAATGTTTTCCCTGGGATGGAAAAATGGGAATGGAGATGTCAGAAAATTAACTTGGGACTTCAGTGGCACCTGGGAGTCCAGCAACAAGAGCTTCCATCTACTACAGATGTCATTAGCAGGTACCTAATTTTTGTGCCGGGGACATTAAGGACGATCTAAACAAAGGCAAAGCTCACAAATTATACTTACGGATTTTTTAGCTTTACCCAGCTTCTCTAAAAGCTGAATTTCTTTAACTTCTCCTCTAATTCATATCTACAGAAGCTCATCTGGGAAAGCTGAGTCCACTAGACAGGTGGCTGTGCCATCCTTGTTATCCTGCCTGTCTCTGCTGCAGGGCTGATGCCACTGACATTGTTGAAAACAGAAGAGATAAATTTTGGTTGCAGAACTGTGTCTAGATAATCTGTGGCATCTGCCCTGTAGTCACGGAGTGACTTCATTCTTTTCTTTCACATTTCTTACTTGCAGAGCTGAAAAGCTGAGGAATTCTTTAAATCCCTCCAAGGATCAGCCTGACATCTCTTTACGTCCCTGTTTTTCTTGAATTTCTGGAGCATAGGTTTGGGTTTGGGTTTGTGATAAGTCCTTATTCTGTCTCCTTTTCTGCTCACACCCCTATGCTTTCAATTCAATTTGGGGTATGGTTGTTTTATTTGGAGTTGAGTCACAGCTAGTGTTTGCACTGAAAATGAGAATGGTCTTCTACAATTAAAAATGAAACTCATCAAGATTGTCCTTAATGCTCCTTTCTTGTTGACTCCAAGTGTCAGCTTCTTCACTTTTTCCAAGCCCCTTTCAGCTGTCTCCACCAACTTGGGACTCATTTTTCTGCTTGGTGCCATTTGGAGAGTTGAGGGGCTGGAAGGTGATGGCGTAGGAACTGTTCAGAGGGTTAAGACAACATCTTGTAGCTGTTATCTCCTCTCACAGGATGCTTTCCAAGACTTCTAGCCAGCCCTCCTTGCCCTGAGGGATCCAGCAGTGGTGGGGATGATAGCAGGATTTGCAATTTGCAGGAATTACATTGCAAACCCCTTGATGTCCTCCATCCACTTTGTTCAGCTAATTAGTTTATCAGACCTTGTCCTTCTGGCACTGGGATTCTTAATTACAATGTGGCTGTTGTTCAGACTCCCATTTACTGCAAATCAAATTAACCTGTGATTGTTTGACCCTGAGTTAGTGCTTGTTTAATTCCACATTCTTAATGAAGTACTTCCCAAAATCAAGCATCAGGCAGAACCGTCTCTTTTTAGTTCAGGGAGTATTTGTGGAGGAAGCCCCCTGGATATTCCTGGATGTACCAGCCATTCCTTACTGCCAGGATTAGTATTTGTTATCCATTTATACTTGGGGAATTTATTCTTCCATAGTAATGTGGTTCCTGGAGTTACTGTACTAGAAAGTCTCTCTCCCCGTCTCATGTGGTTGAGCATCAGGCTTGAAGGCAGAAATATCCCAGCAGAATGTCTTCATGCTTCCCCAAAGGTGACACCAGCTTCTGTCACTGCTTCCCTCTCAAAATTTAAGGCAACAGCAATTCTGTGTTTTCTTAAAAGTGTGGGAGAGAGGGTTTGGCTTCTTCAGGCTGGCTTCTGCCTAATGATCTTTTGAAGTGCAACTTCAAAGCCTGGGCTTGTTTCCTAAGCGCTGTTGGGAGGCTGGTTCGGAGGGAAGGATATTCCAGCAGCTTGTTTGTTTTTGATACAGGCTTGGAGCTGTTCCAGTGCACGATAGCTGGGGTCCATCTGTGCCAGCAGCGCCGTGGCAGCGCTGAGCACACGGCCCCAAACAGCACTGTGGGCAGACACAGCCCTCGGGGAAAGGAGGGAAATGCAGGGAAAACCTGTTTATAAGGTGAGGAGGTTATCCCTTGTGCATCTCACACGTCCCATGAATACAAGGTTGGCCCTTGCATTACCAGGCTGGGCTCCCCTGCTCTAACATCTGTGCTGTGTAGTAACATGCTGTGCTGGCTCAAGCAGAGTTCCTTTGGTGTCATTTTGATGGAATGGCAGAAGTTGTCTTTTGGGAGAGGCTGTTCTGGTCCCAGATCAGCAGAGGTGCATCTATGGGATGGCAAACCCTGTGGCTGGTGTGCTCAAGGCAGGTGAGGACACGTGGCTGCATCCTCCCATGCCCTTGTGAGTTGGAGTGTGGCATCTCTCAGAGCACAGCGGGCAGATCTGGGAGGAGTGATAAAGTTAAATGAGGTGAGGCTGCTGATTGTTGCCATCTTGTGGGAATATTAGGTGAGACCTGTCACAGGAGTGTGTCTGGAGGAGAGGCAGGCTGGGAACAGCAGGGCCACCCTGCTCTCCTCTTGGCCTTGTTTCCAGCTGCCTAGAAGAATCCTTTTCTGCTTCTCCCTCTCTCTTCCCTGAGCACCCAGACAGTCCTTCCAGACAAGCACTTTCTAGGCAGCACCTGTATCTTAATGATTTTAATGAGCTTTATCAGTTCCTTGGGTGTTGCTGTTTTTAGTATGTATGCTGTTGCTGTTGTGATTTTCTGGAGCTCAGTGGAGTAGCAATTGCTGAAGATTTATGAATGGGTATTCTTTATCTTTATTTTGTACAGGGGACTAACTGGTATTTGTGCTGCTTTTTGCCACAGGGAGATCTCATCAGGTACTTCTACGTTAGTCTTTCACTTGTGCCTGTGCCAGAATTGGCTTTCATGGGTACAGGGCTGGCATTCTGTTGAACCATATCTTTATTCTTTTTTGGGTTGTTTTAGTCTCTGAAGGTTTCTTTTATAGAACTTGTTTGCTTGTTGCTAACATTTAGCTGTGAGTTCCACCCAGAATTCTTGTATCATATTCTTCCTTGACTCTTACACATTAATATGGAAGGGATTGAGCTGCTTGAATCAAGGACCCACCAGAGCCTGGGGGTGTGGTGGAAGTGGTGCTGTGGCTGTAACTCAGCTCTTTGTCGTGCCTCCCCAGGTGCATCCATTGTGGAGTTGTCTTCATGACCCTCGCCCTGCTCAAAGTGCACATCCACGAGAAACACTGCGAAGTCTTCCACAAGTGTTCTTTTTGCCCGAAGGCCTTCAAGTCTGCCGACAGCACCATGGCTCACGTGGCCAGCCAGCACCCAGCAGAGCCTCACAAGACTACTCAGTAAGTGTTTTGGCTTTATTCTCTTCTTCTCTTTCACTGGGTGGCTCCAGGATTCCCCCTTTCCCTCACAGTTTTCTTCTGGTTTTGGTTTCTGTCCTTGTATAAGATGATCTGCTGCTTTGTCTGCCAGCAGGGGTCTGCTCCAAACCAGAGCATGCCTTGGTACAAACACATTCTCTTGGGTAGGAGGAGAGGACTTTGGTCAGGCAAGAGATAAACATCAATAAAAGGAACTTAATTGTCACCTCTTTGTCCAGCAGGACCCTCAGTGGCACCTCTTGGTAGATGGCTCCAGGGCAACTGCTGCATCTGGCACTCGAAGGGAAGAGGAGAGTTATCCCAGGCAGTGTTGCCCCCAAAAATCACTAGAGAGAAGCCTCCTGATTTTTCCACTCTGTAGCTTTTTCCTCCAAGGCTTGAGCTAGTGCCAAAAATCTGTGCTTTAAGGGAGGAACTGTGGAAAGGTGGGATTGAAAGCAGTGTATAGCTGGCTGGTATGCTTTGTGTTTGCTCCCATCTGTCTGTGCTCAACACACAGTGTTATGCATATGCATAGAAGTAAACTTATTTTTAGCAAGCTGTGGTATGTGCCTGAGGCATTTTGATGTTCTTCCCAGTTGAGTTACTGGTTCAGTTGCCCACGTGGGTGTGTGTTGACAATACATGGAGAGCACAGCCCTCCTCAGAAGTCCATCCCTTTCTGCAGTTGCTGAGATAACTTTTTATGTTGTCTTCTTGAGGCAGAAAGACTGAATTTACTTTCTTTAATTGTTTAAGGGTGATCTACAAATGCTCTTGCGAGATGGTCTTTAACAAGAAGAAGCTGCTTCAAGAGCACTTCCAGCAGAACACCAGCAAGTTGTTGGTGGGAGTGTTTAAGTGCCCACAGTGTCAGCTGGTGTATATGCAGAAGCAGCAGCTAATGCAGCATGTTAAGGTAGGTAACTCTCTCTCTTACTGGTACAAGATCATATTTTTTGAGTTCACAGAGAATTTACATCAACCATGTGAGGCAAGTGGTTCAAGTGGAGGATTCTTGAGGAATGTTTTAGTGGAAAATACAGGCTAAAGGATTAGGATTTACAGGATCTGGAAATGTCAGTGGAGTGGATTGTGTTAGTTGGTCTTAATGCAGGCAGTTCCTCTCACCTAGATGCAATTTAGCTGTATGACAAAACCTTGTTTGTACAGGTAAATCTCTTTGATTTTTAACTCTTCTATTTTCATGGAACCACAGAATCACAGACTGGTTTGAGAAGGGACCTTAAAGCCCATCTCATTCTACCTCCTGCAGGGACACCTTCCACTATCCCAGGTTGCTTGAGGCACTGTCAGTGTTCAGTGTGGCCTTGAACACTTCGAGGAATGGGGAGTTCCCAGCCTCTTAAACTCAAAGAAAGTAATTAAATTCACGTGGCAGCCTTTTATTTGGTTGGGAGACAGGAACAATTATTCTCTGCCCACAGTGTTACTGAATTTATATAGTGAGAGCTGAATCTACTGTTTTGTGTGCTCACCTGGAGAGCTTTGGCCCCTTTGCAGCTGCCCCAGAGGGAGGTTATGTGGCATTTAGCAGCCTGATTCCCTGCTGCTCTGAACAACCACACCAGGCTGCAAGAGGGGACTGAGGGAGGCAGAAGTGATTGCCCTGGAGGTACCAGCCTTACAGGTCTGATTATCTCATAAATGTAAAAGGGCTGCATTTTTCTGTTATCTCACTCAGGATGTTTATATGTTCAGTGTCTAACAACACTCCACAAAAATCCTCTCAGAAGATTTCTCAGTGGCATTCTGAAGAAAGAGCTTGCAGTCTTCTTTCCCTTTGATTAGGAAAAAAAAAAGGACTTTTTTTTTTTTTAATCAATGACATTATTACTAACACTGAGAAGGCCAGAAGATTTGTTAGCTCATTCCTGAAAGCAAAACCCATTCAAAAGTACTTCTTTGCTCTTTTCCCCATGCCTTTAACTTGCAAATTTGGAAGTGCTTTGCATGCAGTAATGAATTACAATTTGAAGCCCTCCTGTGAAGTTGATGATTGCTAATCTTGGTGCATTATAGCTAGGAAAACAGAGTTGAGATTAAGGCTAGGACCTTCAAAGAAGTGTTCATCCCCAGTGCTAAAAATCTGGAGCTGAGATACCTTGTGGTTCATTATCAGATCCCACCCCAGGGACCTGCCTGCAGCAGTTTGTGCATCAGCACCCCAGATCTTTACCACAAAACTTTGTCTTTTAACCTCTGAGGTAATTGAAGGCTTTTTGGCTGTGGCAGGGTAATAATTGCACTCCCCCATCTCCTCTGAAATCACCTTCGTGCTGTAGAGTTTTTAGGAGGTGCTGTCTAGTGTGTGCCTACCTGCAAAATAAAGGATTCACGTGCCTCCCCATCTTCCTCAGGTTTAGAGCACCACAGAGCAGGAGTTTGCTCTGCTTCCTGGTATTGATTCTGCAGAGAAATCACTTCATTTTTCCATGCTCCTCATTTGTTTTACCCCAGTGGCATAACAGTGGAGTAATGGGCACTGAAACACTCCAGAGATTTCCAGACAGGGAGAAAGGTGATACGTCTGTGTTCTTGAGGAGCTGGCAGTGCTGTGGCTTCTGTGGTCAGCAGCGGGGCCAGGTGCACACAGACTTCTCAGCTGAGACCTTGTGTTTGGAGGTTTGTTTGGTGTCTAACCCACAGAAAGACTTCCAAATGCCTGGGGCTTTCATGTGTTGAAACTTTACCCGTTATTAATTACTGTGCACAGTTAAACCTCTAAATTAGCCTTTTGTGTGGATGAACTGTTGTTGTTCCTGGGAGAGTTTCTTGAGGTTTCTTTGGTATGTTGCTGTTTTACTTGCTTTTGCTTTCCCACAGCTCTTCATTTTTTGATTATTTTCCTTATGTTCGATTTTCTTTGTTAAAATAACTTTTGGGGGGACTTTTGGATTTTGGCCTCTTGAATAACGAAGAGCCTAGAGCCATATTCCTTATAAGGCTGGTTCCTGGCTTTATGCTTGTTCTGTGTCAGGAGCAAAGTTTTAAACCATGAAAAATGTAAATATCAATAGATGGAGTGGAATTGAAGGAAATAGACTTGGAGAAACTTAAATATTTTCTCTTCCCATCCCTTGGGCAAAGATGAAGCAGCTTTGGAGGTCCTAGGGTACCAGCAAAAATTTCATTCAGAGCTTACCAAAGCTCAGTGTTTTTAGAGCTCAGGCTGTTGAAATAATGACAATTGAAATTTCTCTTCTATTACAACTTCCCTGTTTAACCAGAGTTCCCAGGGCTCATCCAAGATGCTTAACAGCACCAAGGAGCGGCTGTTGTCATGCAGGAAACAGAAATAGAAGCTTCATGTTTCTTGGGAAGATCTTTTGTTGGGGAAAGCACTGCAGCAGCTTCTAGGAGAAATGGGAAAACATACAGGAGCAAGACAACAACACGTTATTTGGCCAGTGGGGATTTAAATAGTAGATAGTATCACTTTATAAATAAAGGTGTGAAATATGAATTACATGTAAATGTTACACGTGTTTCCACTATTACTGTTATGCAGGGTGTTCATGGAGTCCCCCGTAATCCTGAAGAACTCTCAAACTTTCGGCAGAAGTCTGAGAAGGCTTCGAGGAACCAGGTTCATGCCTCACCAAAGGAGCTTTTGGTAGCCAACGGGACCTCCCCCTCTCCTCTGACGAGGAAAGACATGAGGGTGGAAGGACATAATCCTGAATCCAAGTCCAGACTGAGAAGAACTGGTTGGACTTGCAAGGAGTGTTCACAGTGGATCCCTGATCGGGAAACCTATGTGTCCCACATGAAGAGAAATCATGGAAGGGTAAGGACTTGGATGAAATACTTGAGCTAGCAAACCGTGGAAGAACACCAGTCTCCTGCATTCCAGGCTGCTTTGCAGGGCTGTCGTTACAAGAACTGCAAATCTCAATTTTTTGTGTGTTTCATCCAGCTCAAGCCTTGCATTGCCTTGACCTACTTTTGTCAAGCTAATCCTTGTCGCAGGCAGAACATGGGCCAAGATGCTGTGTGCAGCCGGGTTTCTCAGTACTTTGGCATCAGGACTTCTTGTTTGATATCCTGAGTCACCCAGCCATGAATGGGAATCTGGATCATGGTGTTTGAGTCCTTCTAGCTTGATTTGGGGAGGGCTGGGTTGTCCCACTTGATGATGTCCTCACATCAAGAGAAGGTGAGGGCAGGCTGAGTGCTGGATTTTCCCATTCGAATGCCGCAGAAGTAGGAAATCGGCCAAATATTTCAGTTTAATACATATTTGTATTCATTAAACAAGTCTAAGAAGATGTTAACTGGAATGTGTGTGCCGGTTATATAAAGGGCTGTAGGAAAATGTTGGAGGAGGCTGGTTACAGGAGACACTTTCTTAGGGGGATGTGGATCTCAACACGGATATAACAGAAGGGTCTGTGTGATGCTTTTTAGCATCTTGTCCTTTTCTTGTGCTGAATTACCAGGAGTGAGAAGGGTAAGTGGACTTGTTCTTAACTGGGGTCCTGCTGCCTTCTGGGGCCAAAGGGACCTTCCACTGAGTGGATTCCGCACAGAGTCCAGTAGTGAAATGAGCCCACGAGAGAGGCATATATGTAATTCCTAATAAAAAGGCCAATGAAATCAAGCTTGTGCTTTAAGCAGTCCTGGTTTTATAAGATCAGTGCTGGTATTATCCAACAGCTGGGCTGGATCTAAGTGGGATCTCAAAATCTCAGTGATCTCTATCAGTAGAATTAAATACTGTGTAAGGGATCCTTTTGCATCTGAGAGGTGACGTCCAGGTGAAGGGCATGGGAGTTAGAATCCAGTCAGTGCCTTCCATGTCCCTGCTGTTCAGAGCTGTTTGTGTTTTCCTGCCAGCCCATGAAGAGATACCCCTGTCGCCAGTGCGAGCGCTCCTTCAATGCCTCCAACAGCCTGCGCAGACACATCCGCAACAACCACGACACAGCAAAGAAGGTCTACACTTGCTGGTAGGTGCCCAACGCCACTCTGCAAACTGGTTTGCAGCAGCAGTCTAATCCTTCACGTTTGGAAGTTGTAATAACTCACGTCTGCTGCTCCTGTCTACTCCAGATTATAAGTTATTGAAGGAGGGTGAGGAGAATGTGACTAAGAGACTTTAGTGGCTAAAATCAAACCTTGCTTTTGACTGTGCAGTGAATGTCTTTTGCAAATGTAATTTCATATCTGCAGGTGGTAGCTGAAATTTACATTTTTCATCATTGTGAAACAGCCAATAAAATATTGGGCCAGTCTTTCACTGCTTTGTGGTTGGTGTGGTCATGCATCACTCTTGTGCCTTCTCCTTAGGTGCCCTTAAAGTCCTAACAATGAATCAGATCTTGCCACTGCTTTAGAAGGGCAGAACTGACTGCACAGGCTGCAGGGCAGTGGAATTGAACTTGCTTGGGAAGTCACACCTCAGAGTTGGAAAATGGACTTGGAGGCTTCAGACAAGTTATGGAAATCAGTGGTGAATGAAAATAGTTGCTGGTCAACATACTTGGACTGTGGAGACAATCTCAATTCAGGACAAAGCCCAGTGCTTATGAATCTACTCCATAACTGCTGCAGAGAAAGTTGTATGCTGAGTGACCATGTAAAATTCCTTCCTGTCTCATTTTGAGACATCCTTTTGAAACAGGATTAAAGCACATTTGGCTTGGAAAAGAAGTTTGCAATGATGTAGGTTGGGGGATTTTTCTAATTGATCTAAAATTTTGGTTTAATGCAAGCGTTTCTGACGTGTTGTCACTTCACTACACTTGAGTTGCTAAAACCTCATCTGAAGAGTACAAGTACATTCCTCAAGTATTGTTTTTCATTGGACTATCTAGTGAGCCACTATGGCTTTTAGTAAATGGATACAGCATAGGCATTACCACTGGGAATACATTCCTCAGACATTTTTTATCCAGGACTTCCAAGCTTTCTATTTCTTGTAACTGCTCTGACTTGGAACCTCTGGAGGAGATGAAATGCTAGCTCCTATTGTGTTTTATTCAGCTTTAAGTTTGTGGATGATGGTCTTGGGTGTTACACTCACCTGATCTGTGTAAATCTGTTCTCTCTGGATCAGTTATTTTTAAAGTGGAATGTTTCGGGTTTAAAATGAGCATAAGATATTATTGGGAAGAAGGATTTGTATGGAAATTTCTGATAGCCTAGGGTATGCCAGCCTGCTGTGCATTACCTTGTTGCTTTTCAGAACAACGGCTGCAGATCCACTGGTTCACCCAAGGGGCAGTGATCATGCCAGCAGAGAAAACAGTTACCAATCCAAGAGAATTGTGGCTGCATTTAATTCTCCAGCTTGTGGTTGCTCCTTCACAAAATCTGTTGATGAAGTCTTAATTGGACAGTGCTTTCTTCAGTCATTGTAGTGGCGTGTGACTGAAATCACAGCTCTCTGCAGATGGAACCTCTTCCTTGAAATACTCCCCAGTATCTCCAAGAGGTGCTCTTTGTTTGGATCTGAGGTCTCTTGTCCTGTCTTCCATTTAACCCCTCTTAGCTTGTAGAGCTTTGCTCTAGAGCTCTTACCCTCCATTCTCTGAATTCCTCCTTGACTCTTCAGCGCTTTGTAAGGCATCACATGCTCACTGCTCCTCCTTTGATCTGGTTCTGGTGTCTCTTTTCTTTCTTCCTGTTTGGCATTTTGTATCAGTCTGACCTGTTACTCTCTTCAGAGGTTTTGATGCCTTAACTTCATGTCACCCTCTTCTCCTGAGTTTCCATGTGAAACATGAATAAAATCTGCCATGGATCTGATTACTGACAATTTTTGTGACTCCAGCATGCTTGCTTGTAGGTGAACATCCTCTGGCTTCTAATATTCCCAGCTGTGATTTCCCCTTTCTCCCCCTGCCCTGCTTAGGTCTCTGGCTTTGGATAAATTAGTAGGGAGAAACCAGTGATGGAGGACTTACTTGAACACCCTCCTGCCATGCTTGTCACTGGAGTAATTCAGGTTAGGCAAGCATCTTGCTCTGCTCACATGAAAAGAATTCTAAATTAGGGCAAATTGCAAAATACTGTGATGTATTGTGTATTTTCTTCCATAATTCACTTGGTTATTGTTGTAAGATATTACTTTTCTTTTCCAAGTCTTAAATACAAAGTGTCTGAAACACTTGGTTTTCAACATGTTTATTTTTGATAAATAGCACTTAATAACCTCTCAGCTTTCCTCCACAAAGAAGAAAAATTCTATCATCATAAAATATTGATTTATTCTCTGAGCAATTCCTGTTAAAACCCAGAAGTACTCAGTGAGCATATCTTCATTTTCACATCATTGCTGACTGGTTTTTAATTTCCCTCCAGTTACTGGAAGATCAGTAGGAATCTTCTTCTGTCCTTTTAGAAGATGTCTTTATTACCCAGAGACACTTCAGCTCCTCTCTGCCCTTAATCCCATGCTGCCTCTGTCTCAGATGCAATTAGGGCACTTCAGAGGACTCTGGTGTCACTTGTCCCTGCTCAGGTCTACGTGTAGCTGAGTGACCTTCACCATGTTGTGCTGGCAAGCACCAGAACAGCACAGATACTCAATTTTGGCTTTCTCAATTGCTAACAGAGCCCTCTGTGCACTTCAGAGGGGGGCTGGTTTACATGTCTGCAGGGCCTGGCACTTACTCCAGTAGATCTCAGTCATCCAGGGGTGAAGGTACAGACAGCAAATCCCCTTCCCAGATCCTTTTTGAGATGTCAGCCAGCTCTGTAGCAGCTCTGGAGTCCTGCCAGGTTCAAACATGAAGAGTTACATATAAGTGACATGTTCATGAGTGTTTCTGCCTAGACTGTTGATATAAAAGTTGGAATTTCAGCATTTTGGTAAGAATTTTAACTGTATTGTGGTACAGTCTGGTGGATGTATTGCTGGTTCTCCCTGGTACTTGGGAGTGCTGGGTGCAGGACTGGGTTGTGCCACAGGCCTCCTAGGTGTGACACGAGTCACCAGCTCTCTCTGTGTAATTCTCTCATCTCAGAGTCTGTTTTTGTTGTTCTCCAATATATTTTCCATCCTGGTCATTTATCCTCTTTGACACTTGCCACAGGGTGCCTGACCCCCACTAGTCCTTATATTTGTTTAGCACTGTAAAGAAGACATGCCATACTGTCATTCAGGAGCACTGTGACAAACTCCAAACTGTTATAGATTTCTCTCAGGGTAATGCTTTATTATTAAAACAATGCTTTGCTGTGTATTTTGGTAATCTAAAGATACATTACTCACCAGAGTCTGTCTCCAGTAACACCTCTTGGTTTGGCACAATACAAAGAGCATAACCTCTAATAAATTTTCTTCCTTCTTTTATTTCCAAGGTACTGCACAGATGAAAATCAGACATTTCCGCATCCATTCATGCTGGAGAACCACATCAGCCTCATGCATGGCATCAAAAACCCAGACCTATCCCAGATGGCCAAAGCGAAAGCTCCAGAGAGAGACAGAGCAGAAGTAACTGATACCTATTTTCATGGAAAATTAAATGTACAATTAAATGTACTTGGCGAGTAGCTGTTCATTCGGGGTGTTATGTCGAGCTGTGGCCTTGTGTCAGTCAAACCCTCCCATCCATAGGGTAGATTTCCTTCCCTCACTCAGTTCCATCCAGCCTGATTCCCTCTGGTGGGGTCAGGGTCAGCACTTCGGGCGCAGCTGAGCTGCACCAGCACAAGGACAACATGCATTTGCATCTTGCATTTCTCAAGATTTTCTGTTTTACTGGCATTTATTCAGTCTTATTTCGTAATTTAAGTTTGTTATTACCCTTGTTTTCCCTTGGTACCCCATTCATGAGCGTGGCACATTTTTCTTCTTTCTCCCTTATTTTTTCTGCTAGTTATAAAAGATTTATTTTCTGTTTTAAAATACTTGCTAGATCCATTACTTATGAGAACTGCATTTGTCTTAAGTAGGAATGTGTAATTCTGTACAGCAAATGTAACTGTTCTACTGATTTTGTTTTGGATTGGTTTGGAGTGGAGGGTTGTCTACTTGGGCTTCTTTGCTCCATTTGTTTTAAAAATACACATTTTGGATGTCGCTGCAGGGACATGTTTAAGTGAGTCATCCTCATGGGAGAAGAAACTTCAGAATTCTAAGATAGAGGGGATGAGTAACTGAGAGATGCCACTAAGACAAAATCTGAGTGAAGGAGAGAAGGTTCAATCTGAGAAGCATTGTCAAGGCTAATGACCACCCCTGTGTGCCTCAGCTGTCTGTCCCTCTTCTGTGGGCTCCTCCTTCCCACACCAAAGCCTAAGTTGTTCCCACACCAAACCAAAATTTTACCCAGAGAGGTCATGGCTGCCCCATCCCTGGAAGTGTCCAAGGCCAGACTGAACAGGGCTTGGAGCAACCTGGGATAGTGAAAGGTGTCCCTGCCCATGGCAGGGAGTTGAATTGGAAGAGCTTTAAAGTCCCTTCCAACCCGAACCATTCCATGATTCCTTGATTCTAAACTGTTTCCCCATCATGTTTCTGCCCAGCAGCCTCTCCCAGCATTCCCATCTCACATCACAGGACAGCAGTTGAAATCCCGTGCACTGGGTGAGGTCTTTGGGTGTGGTAGGGAAGGGAAATGCCCCAGGAATCTCTAGGCTTGACTTCACCCTCAGCCATCTTCAGACATGCGTGTGGATTTTAGCACTTACTCTTCGATGGGTTCAAATGATAAAGTGACTTTTTAATCTTATTTTTTTAAGGCAAAATCTCCAAAGAGGATGGCAGCAGATGAGCTGGGTCAGGCAGAGAGCACTGCGGGTTTGGATGCGCCGCCAGCCAAAAAACTGAAAGCGCCCTGGAAATGCGCTAAGTGCGGCTTCGAGACGGACGCCCAGACGGAGTTCCAGGAACACATACCTCGGCACAAGACCGACAGCTCCACCTTCCAGTGCTTGTTCTGCGGCCTGTGCTACACCTCCCACATCTCTCTGAACAGACACCTCTTCATTGTTCATAAAGTCAAAGATGAGGAGGAGGAGGAGGAGGAGGAAGAAGAGGAGGAAGATGAAAGGCAGAAGTTACAAACAGAGATGGGTAAGAATGGACACGAGGACTACAATGGCGAGTTGAACACTACAGTGGAAGAGGAAAACAAATACAAAGAGTGCAAAAGTGACTCAGCTCTTTGTGAGCACAGTCAGACGTGTGGCGCAGAAGGCCCCAACAGCACCTCACAGAACAATCATTCAAAGTCTCTTAAGACTTAAAAGCAAAAAAAAGCCCTTTTGGTTGATTGGGGTTTTTTTGTTGGGGGGTTTCTACTCAAAATACAGGGTGGGGAGGGGGCAAATCTTTGAAATATTCTGTTGATATCTTGGGATGGACGGTTGCTTTCCGTTAACTCCTATTTGTAAGGGAAATTTAAAACAGAAAAAAACAAAACCAACCCTGCCATTGCATCTGAAGCACTAACTCTCTGCCAGCCCAGAGAGGTGAAAAGGGAAAGCAGGGCCAGAATCCTCAGTGGGGCTTGGCCAACTCCTGAGGATCCAGGAGCACTTTGCAGCTGCAGTTTCCTTCAGATGAGCTCTCCTCCTTTGAGTGTGCACCGCCACCACCTCAGCCTCTGCCCAGAGCCCTAGCCTTGCCTTCCCAATCTCCCTTTCTTTCTCCTTCTATTTATGGCTTCTTTTTTCTCTCCCCATCCTGCCTTTGTGTTACTCATTTTAACTCATAACGCTGGCTCAGCCAAAGGCGCTTGGTCAGGACCGTGCTGGCCGATCTGGGATCTGCGTCACATGGGATGGGTTTGAGCTGTAAGCTGTGCTGATTATTCTTTAGTTGCCCAAATAACAACATTCTTTTGCAAAATGCAGTTTAATGAGATATCTTGGACCTGAATCATCCTTGAAAGAGGACTTTGTAGCCCCAGTCCTCTGCAGTGAGTACAGTGTTTAGGAGGACCTGGTCCCCTGGGGGACATGTTGGCCTTTTGTCTGTGGAGCTGCAGTGCTGGAAGCCAGCCTGGGGTGGGTGTTGCCAGGCCTGGTGCCCGGTGGCTCACCCCAGTGGGGAGCTGAGATTGGCACCATCACCAGAAGGGGATAAAATCCCACACATCCCATCAGTGAGGTCAACTGGAGTGAAACTGTTCCGGAGCTCCCAATATACCAGTGCCAGGGCTCCCTGACAGCCCATTTCGAGGGGAGAGGAGCAGAGCACAGGCCACAGAGGTGTTGGAACCAGTGGGAGCCACCGTCCTGCAGCACGACAGGGGCTGCAGCTGCAGCTCCATCAGTAGCTCCTTAACTCCTGCTGTGGCTCAGCATTACCCATCCTTTAGGAGATGTTTCTTTCCATGTAGTCACATTGACTCTATCTTTCCTCCCTCATTCCTTGTCACACCCATGCTTTGTGTAATACAATTACCTTCTATACCATTATTTTTTTTCATTCTATTGAGCCAGAATTCCGCTTGTTATTGTTTACTCTGACAATGTTTAAATAATTTAAGAACTATTTATCTCCTTGCTTGGGCTCATCACCATCTGGTCTCGTGATGCTTGGATCCTCCTTTGGAGCTGTCTGGATGTTGGATGGTGTGTTGGTTGGATGAGTAAAGGTTGGATGTGGGATGTTGGTTGGATGTGGAGTGTCAGCAGGATGGGGGGTGGTTGGGTGGGGTGTCTTACGGGGGGGATAGATGAGAGATTGGCTGAACGGGGCGTGAAGGGTAAGGGGTGTCAGGTGGATGGGTGTAGGGTGTTGGTTGGGTAGGGGTATGGTTCAAGGGATGTTGGCTGAATGGGGTGTTCACTGCATGGGACTGATTGGAAGAGTGATGGATGGAATTGGGCATTGGTTGGATAGCTTTTGACTGAGTGCGGCACGCTTGGCTGTGGCGTTTCAGCTGGATGGGTGTTCTGTTGGCTGTGGCGTTTCAGCTGGATGGGTGTTGTGTTGGCTGTGGGGTGTTGGTTGGAGGGGGTGTTGTGTTGGCTGTGGGGTGTACGTTGGGTGGGGTGTTGAGCTGGGTGCGGGTGTCGGGTGCGTGGGGCGCTCCCTCGGGCGCTCTCCCGGTCCATCCCGGTCCATCCCGGTCCATCCGGGTCCATCCCGGGCTCGCCCGGAGCCCCGGCCGCGCGCGGGGCGGAAGCGGCGGTGACGTGTCAGCGCCGGCGGAAGCGGAAGCGGGGCCGTGCGGGCGGCGGCGGTGGCGGCGATGCTGTCGCTGGACTTTCTGGACGATGTGCGGCGCATGAACAAGCGGCAGGTGCCGAAGGGGCCGGGGGGCCGGGAGGGAAAGCCGAGCGGGCGGACGGGGCCGGTCCGCCTCGCAGTGCGCTGGCGGCGGGGCCTGACCGACCCCCTTCCTCCCTAGCTGTATTACCAGGTGTTGAACTTCGGCATGATCGTGTCCTCCGCCCTCATGATCTGGAAGGGGCTGATGGTGGTGACGGGCAGCGAGAGTCCCATCGTGGTGGTACTGAGGTCAGTCCCGGGATGCGGGGGCTTTAACTCCCATGGGGTTTAGCCGGCCTGGGGAATGGCCAGGGCCCCCGAGGGGGATCCCCATAGGGATGGGTCAGACGGAGGCTCCTGCCGCAGCCGCAGCGGGCGAGAGGCTCCTTAGGAATCCAGGCTCAGGAATAGCGGGGAGAGAATGGGTAGAAGGAGCATCTCACCTCGCTCTGTCAGCCGGCTGGTGGAGGGCTGGTCAAAAAGAGGGAGATGGACTTTATACCCGGGCAGGTAGTGACGGGACAATGGGGTGTCCCGTTTCCTGCTGCCAGGGGGCAGGGTTGGATGGGTCGGTGTGAAGAAATCCTTCCCTCTGGGGGCAACGAGGCCCTGGCACAGGTTGCCCAGAGAAGCTGTGGTTCCCCGTTACTGGAAGTGTTCCAGGCCAGGTTAAACAGGGCTTGGAGCACCCTGGTCTGGTGGAAGGTGTCCCAGCCCATGGCAGGGGGTGGAACGATGAGCTTTAAGGTCTCTTCCAACCCGTCTGCGATGATTTAATGACTGTCCATTACAGAGGTGGTCCTGAGCTTAAGAGTTGTCCCTGTGTGTGTTGTGGGTGTCACATGTCGTCCTTACTGCAGCGCCCTGCAGTGGGTACCACCAGTGTTACTCCCACCTTCCTGCTGCCTGGGACAAATTCCCTGGGCTGCCGTTGGATGCTGGCATGGATATTGCACCTGCTGCATGGCCACATTGGCCTGTTCTTTGTGTTTCTGTGTCAATGTTCATGATGTAGAAATGCTGTAATGCCATGACCATGTGCCACTTACCAGAACTCCCTCCTGATGCGAAGTACAGGGCAGATGTTTCCTGCTGCTTCTCCCAGTGAGTAAGAAGACAGGGTCACATTCCCTCTTCAGTGATGTGATCTGCTGTTCTGAACTGCATCTGTGAAGATAAAACACAAATGCACGCGGTACTGAAAGTTCATTGTTCTGTTTTGCATTATTTATGTGGAATTAGGAAGGATAAGTATTTGGTAACAATTGCCATTTACAAGACAGAAGAAGAATAACTTGAGTCGTGGTGCTTGAAATGAGATAATTAGGCAAAGCAATGAATCATGGTAACAAATTTTTGGCAAGTCCCTTTGTCTGTTTCAGATGGGAATGCAAGAGCCTGATGTTTTCAGTGCTTTGTTCCTGAGGATAATCTATCTATCTCTAAGAAATAAATTTAAAAAAAAAAGCTTTCCATCATTACAGAGCTGCCAGCATTGCCCTGCCAACGGTGAGCTTAGAAACCAAAAGACAGTGTTCATCTTCAGCTTTGTGCTTATTAAAAAAGCTTTTCCTTTTGGATGTGCTTGTAACACCAGGTACTGTGCTTGTAACACCAGGTACAGTGCTCTTTTCCCTACAGATCCAAACTGCTGCCAATATGATGATTGAAAACCAGATTGCAATAGAGGTTACACAGTTGCCCAGTCTCCAAGGTGGTTTTCTCAGAAGCTCTTCATCAAGGTTTCAGCCTGGTCTTGAACACTTCCAGGAATGGGGTATCCACAGCTTCTCTTTCTCATGAGGTTCTTGTGAGATTTTTCTAAAAGGGCAATGAACTCTGAAACCTGGTATTGAGTGTTTAAATACTGTTCACTTGTTCCTCTCCTCTTTTTCAGTGGGAGTATGGAGCCTGCTTTCCACAGAGGAGATCTCCTGTTCCTCACAAACCGAATTGAAGATCCAATCAGAGTGGGAGAAATAGTCGTCTTTAGGATAGAAGGAAGGGAGATTCCTATAGTCCATCGTGTCCTGAAAATCCACGAGAAGTATGTTAAGAATCTGGGGGTCCTACTGCTGATGTTTCCCTAACTGGTATTTTTCATCTCCTTGAGTGAACAAGTGGGTGGGATGTCAATCATAGATATCCAGGTGCTGTAGGAAGTAACACAGAAGTTTCAGACAGACAAAATCTGTCTTGTAAAGATCACCCAGCAGAAAGCACAACTCAGAGTCTGTGCCAGTGCCCTGGACACTTCAAACTTTAGAATCATGGAATTGTTAGGGTTGGAAGGGGCCTTAAAGCCAGGCTCATTCCACCCCCTGCCATGTGCAGGGACACCTCCCAGTATCCCAGATTCTCCAAGCCCCATCCAGCCTGGCCTTGGACACTTCCAGGGGTCCAGGGGCAGCCACAGCTTCTCTGGGCAGCCTGTGCCAGAGCCTCAGCACCCTCGCAGGGAAGAATTTAATCCTTATATCCCATCTAACCCTGGCAGTGGGAAGCCATTCCCCCTTGTTACTTTAGGGCCCTCGTTTGAAGTCCCTCTCCATCTCTCTTGGAGCCTCTTTAGGCACTGGGATGCTGACAGCACTTACTGTCTGCTGTGCCACCCTCTCTGTGCCCAGCTGCTGTGCTGTCTGCTGTAGCATGGCTGTGTTTGTGTGTGAAGTGAGTCTTCTTTGTGGGGCACAGCTGTGGCAGAAGGGTATTTTGTGTGCCGTGTGTGTTCTTTCAGAGCTTGTCTCTGCGGTCCTGTCTTTGCTGTCATGCAGACTCAGGGCCTTTTGTCTCTCTAGAAAGTTGTGTTGTTATCCTCAGAGTCTTTGTGTACTCTTCACCCTCAGCACTGGGGAGGCTGTGTGTCTGAAGGAATGGAACAGGCATTGGTTTCATGGCTGAACAGGACTTAGTTTTCCAGCCAAGGCTTCTACTGCAGTCATGAGATTTCCTCTTTTGCTGGATGGAACTGTGGCCTCTCCAGGCCAGTCTGGGGGGATACGAGCCAGCCGTGTGAGTTGTTTGAGTGAAAACTGAATCTTGAACTGAATCCCTGATCCTTCAAGGCATCTCTGAGTGGTCCCAGCACCTGTTTCTGCTGAGTAAATGTTTCCTGGCATGAGCTGGAGCTGTACCAGGTAACATCTGAGGATTCCTCTAGTCAAGATGTCGATGGGATGGAGAGGGTCCCTTTCCCAAAGCTGTTGGAATATCCAGACCAGTTGCTGGTGCAGCTCAAGGGTGACTAGATAAATACACAGCTGGAATCCTGGCTCTGAGGTAACGAGACAGTAGGCAAAGCACATTCTTTGCTGTTCAGATTTATTCTGTACCCAGAACTTTGAGCAGTGTCAGTTTTCAAAGTGCTGTTCTTTGATACCACTGATTTAAAAATAAGGTCAGTTTACAGGCTGAATTTGACACCTAATGTTGCATGAGCATTTTTTGTGATGTTGTGGGAACTCTTTCAAGTGAAATGCAATTTTCTTCCTCTCATGTTCTGTGCAGCATTTTCTCTCCAGATGTTGCCCACCCTTCTTTTTTTGCCTAGCTCTATCTCTAGATATTAGGGTATCCAGCACTATTTTTGTTTAAATGTAACAGGGCCATAGTGCCAATCCTGGGAAGATGAAACTATTCTGCAGTATTTCAGGTTTCATTTAACTGAAACAACCAAACACAAACCCTATCTTTTTATTAGAAGAGATGAACTGAAAAAAACATACTGCGACCTGAACCTGGAAGCTGAAGGCAGGATTTGGGTGTCAGTTGCTTCTTTCACTGCATAAAGAATAATTTTCTAGTGCCAGCTTGGAAGTGAAAAGTCTCTGCAGAAGCTGACACCAGTGTCAAAATGCAGGAAAACAGAAACAGTGTTCTCTGATTTTGGGGCAACTCAGGCCCCAGTTCACATCAATATTGTGTCAGTGAGAAAATGTCTTTTACTTGTTGGCCTTTTCTTCTTGTTTTCATCCCAAAATTGAATTCATTCTTTATTACTAACACAGAGTCTGCAGTCAAAATTTACTTAGTGGTTTTGGAGCAGGACAGCCAGACCAGACTTCACTCACCTCAGACAGCAGAGAAGTGCACCGTGGGCTGCACCATGGGCTTCTCATGCTGCATCGTGACAGAGCCTTGACTCTGCTCAATAAGGTGCTGCACTCCTATACCATCACTCTCCAGAGCTAAACTACATTATCTGCACCTTTGGGGATCTTAATCTTCTCCCAGACAGTGTCTCTAAGCTCCTGGAGTGTTTGTTGTTCCCATACAAGCCAGATGTGCTTTGGAGAAAGAGCTATAGGTTTTTTCCCTTTTCCCTTTCTGAGCTTCTCCTGTCTGGGAACTGATTGGTGTTCAGGCATGATGAAAACAGCCTGAGCTCCAAAGAGCTGCCTGCTTTCCTGTTCTGCATTCCATCTGTCTTTTCTGTGAGAGCTGAGATTCAAGCACTGAGGACAGTCCTGCTCAGCACCTGGCTGCAGGTGCCACAGGAAGGAGACAGTGGGGAATCCCTGAGTAGTGCCATGGGCTGCTGTCCAGCACTGAACAGGAATGGCTGGGAAAGAATCTATGAAGCTTTTCCCTAGTCAAAGCAAAGATTCATCTGTGCCACAATCCTGTTTCTGGCAAGCTAATTAATTAATCTCAGGATTAATTAAAGACTAGAGAGAGTATGTAGTGATAATTACCCTGCTTTCTGCAGGTTACAATTTCAAGCACAAAGGCCTAGTTATTTATGAATAGCCTAATTTCCTCTTTTACATGGAATATCGGGTCAAGTTTTGAGCCAATATAATTTTTTGCCAACCAAAATACCTTTGCAGGGAGACATGGTTTAGTTTGCACTGTGGCTATTTCTGCATAGCACCTTCTCTGCCTTGTTTTAACCCATTACTTCTGAGCTCTTTTTGGTACCCTCTGCCTCTTGCATTGGAAGAGACAATGAAAAGCTGTTTGATGGTTGCTGTCATTTGTGGTGGACTATGTCATATCTCCCATCAGTTCTGTCTTTTCCAGGCTGAAGAGTCCTGGTCTGTAGTTTCTTGTGTGGAAGTGGTTTCAGACCTTGTTAACCATTTCTCAACCTTTGCCAGTTTTTCTCTCCGTTGCAGAAAAGGATCTGGGGGGCTCAGCACTGCCCAGAGCATTCCAGATGTAGGCACATCGTGAGTTCATGCAGTGTCATCATGGTATTATTTGTTTTTTTTTTCTGTCCCCCTTTCCTAACCAGTTCTAAGTTTCAGCTTGCTTCTGCCCACTGCTGAGTAGAGCTGTGTGCTTCAATCTCAACCTCTCCTTTTGTGTGGTAGTAGGGAGACCAGAATCCAACATTTGTGTGAAGCAAGAGAAACATCAACACAAGATGGGTCAAAAGCCAGGAGGCAATAGCTGCATCTGCACTAGAAATGGCTTGTGCTGGTTCTGTTCTGAAACTCTGCTGGAAAGCTTGGCTGGGGCCAGAATTCATTCCTCCCATGGCAGTTTTTTTTCCAAACCATCTGCTTTCTGCTGCATTTGACAGAGTTTCCTTCTTTTATCCTCCTTGAATTGTAGGACATGGTTGCTTCTAGTGCCCTTGTGCTGGTCTCTCCATGCTTGTTGTAGAAGAGCTTTTAACAAGTTTCTGTCCTGCCTTACCTGGCTGTCTTGTCTTTACCAGGCAAAACGGAGACATCAAATTTCTGACAAAGGGAGACAACAATGCTGTGGATGACAGAGGGCTCTACAAACAGGGGCAGCACTGGCTGGAGAAGAAGGACGTAGTAGGACGAGCCAGAGGGTAAGTGAAGTTGAGAATGATGGGGCTTTTCACACTGCTGTCCCCAAAAGCCATCTGGTAAATTCCCCCCTTGTGTTGAGCTGTCCCTGCTGGGTTTTGTAACCTGCCTGAGAGTGTGAAGAGTTCACTTCTTAGTTTGGCATTGAGTTGGGAGCTGTGTCCTGGGATGTTGATGCTGGGTGGACACAGATGTAAGGGTAGCATAGGCTCAGACTTGATCAGAATTGTCATCAGATTTGTCCTGGGAGGCTCAGTGTTTGCAGGCAAGTGAAATCTTACTCAGGCATAGGCCAAAACACACTCTGGGGCTGGTGTCACTCAACCCCACGGTGACAGGGAGGAAGAAATCACCAGCCCATTGACTGCAAGCAGCCCTTGTGATGCTTGACTCTCCCTCTGCAGCCTGGAATAGTGTTTGTTTTAAGAAAACCTTTATTCTTGTAGATTTGTGCCCTACATTGGAATAGTGACTATCTTAATGAACGATTATCCAAAATTTAAGGTAAGAGTTCTATTTCCTGCCTGCTTTTCCCACCCCAGCTATAATTCCTTCATGAGAACATGGGCAGAACCCAGTGCCCTGCACATTTGCTGCTGTAGATGTCAGTGTGCACTCCTGTATGTCCTCTGCTCTCTCTTCCAGTATGCAGTCCTCTTTTTACTGGGTTTATTTGTGCTGGTCCATCGAGAGTAGTCCCTTGCACTGAACTACAAGGTGAAGGTGCCATGGATTTTTCTAGATGAACGTTTAAAGTAGCTGATGGTCCGATGTACCAGGAGAAAGAAGAAAGCATGCATTTCAAAGCTTCTTGCCAGTTTGGGTTTGTTTTGGTTTTTACTGCGTAAGGGCAAATGTTTGTCACAGTATTTCCAATGGTTTGTCACATTTTAGCCTTTTTAGTGAATTTTTATATTAAAAATTTGAGCCAAAATGTTTAGTGCTTGTACTTTGAAGCTGAGCTTCCTCTCCAAGTGCCTCTGGGACCGTGTCCTCAGCCTGCCTGGCCGGGCCAGGTGCCCCCTCCCTTGTGCTTTCTGAACTGTCCAATGGTGAGTTGTGGCCATGACGGTTTTTTTCCAATTCAGAACTGGAATAAAGATTTTGTTTCTTGCCACGTTTTTTGTTATTGCCCTGATGAGAGCAGCCTCCTTGCCCAGGTTCTGGGAGATGCCTGGGCTTTGCTGTTGCACTCTCACTCCTAGAGCCACCATCTAACTTCTTCCCTCTTCACAGAACAGTAGCAGCTGCTCCTCTCACCTCTAGTTTAGAGAATAATCTGTCCTGAGCTGTAGATCATTCAATATTCATGTGTTTCTGTAAATCACACTGAAACAATCTGCCTAAGGACTGCAAAGTGTTTGGGGTAGAAGATGGCAAAGGATTACTTCGTGCATTGTGGCACTAGGTAACAGAGGAATTGAGATGGGAAATACCCACAGCTCTTTGGCAGGGATGCTTTAGCAGGGTGCAGTAATAAAAATTGTTTAGTTTTGGGAAAGGGTTTCAGGTGTCCTGTGAGCTGGCCACATCTCACATCTCACCTGGAAGCTACAGACTGCCCTGGGGTCTGAAATAAAACCCCCACTCGTCACCACGTGCAGCAGCTGTTTTTTCTGAGCTTCTCATTCAGGCTTGTGATCCTGCTGGTGGAGGTGTTGGCAGAAAGAGCCCAGGGAAGAGGTGACACTGCAGTTTATCAGCTCTTCTCCATGACTGCTCCAGGATTTCAGAGCAACAGCAATCATTGCAGATGGTCGCTGCAGCCACACACAGCTTGTATAAAACAAAAGCAGTCAGGAAAAGCAAGGACAAAACCCAATGGGCTGTTTGTGGCTGTTTGCAGTTTCTTGCATATGTCTGTCATTTGGTTTGTCAGGCCTCTCCCATCTCTGGAGGTGAATTGTGCCATTTTGCTGGTTTTGATGTTGCCAGGTGCTTTGTTCCCTGTGTAGGATAAAGCAAATATCACCTGTAGGGCACTGCAAAGAGTCTACAAACAGGTCCAACTCCCAGCACTGAGCCTTGGGCCTGTGGCCATAACTTCATAATAAAAATGGTAATAAAATCTGTATCTCTTGCCCTCAGTGTCAGAACCCTTGAGAGGAGGTTGTGGATAAAGCTTCTCTGTAATTCTTGAGTTAAGGACAGGATGTTCTGTCAAAAGTCAAACCCAGGCAGCACTGAGAGAACAAAGAATCTTTGAGACCTGCTCTCACTGTAGAACACCTTCCTAAGGCATTTCAGCCTCTGCAGCTCATGTAGAGCCTGAGTCTGTCCCTGCTTTGCTTTGAGCCTGAACAGTTTTTGTGCACAAATGAAAAGCTGCTAATCAACACCTCCCCATAAGCACTTGCTGGGAGTGCTGCTGCTGCTGTCCAAGTTCTCTTCCTTTCAGACCTCCAAAATTTTGAGTGTGCAAAAGCAGTTGTGTTCCTGTCACTGAGTTAATTTAATAATAATAAAAAAAGGCTAAAACACAAAGGGTTACAGAGCAAGTTTAGCTCTCCAGCTGCTGAGACTGCAGTTCTTTGGCAGGATGACATGTCCAGAGGGTGGAGCTGGTGGCAGGAGTGCCTGGGCTGGGGGACACAGGGCCAGCATGAGCTCTTGCAGGGGGATGCGCCCTGCTCTCGCCTGGTGCTGTGTGAAGGAATTGAACAGAAGTGCTTAAAAAACTGCAGGGTGGTTGGGCTGAGGGGTGACTGGAGCCCCTGCTGCAGCCCAGCTTCAGAGGCTTCTCTCCAAGGCCTGCAGGAGCTGGAAGAACAGGAACAATTGCCCTAAACCAGAGGCTTCTGTGTGGCATTTGGGAATTCGTCTCTGCAGCCCCTGTTTTCAGCTTTGTGCAGCTGAAAATGTGCTTCTGTTACTGCAGTTGTGAAATGGGGAGTTGACTCCAATTAGGGTGAGAATAATTCAGCAGTCAACCCCATCACAGCTCCAGCACCCATCACCTCCTGTGCCACCTCCCACATTGCCTCCTGCCTTCCAGCAGCACCTTTCCTGCCACAGTGGGATGAGGGAGTGTTGGGGATGAGCCTGCACAGGCTGGAAAACAGGGATATGGGGGCAGGATGACACAGAGTTATTGCTGGCTCCATCCCCACTAGATTTATTCTGCTTTGCTGAGCAGAAAAGCCACGGAGTGAGCAGGATCTCTGGCTGGCTGGGTGCTCATGCTGAGGTGTTTGGGAGCACTGCTGAGCTCCCACAGAGCTCAGGGTGGTTGATGGTAGAACTTGACGTGTTTATGTTTTATTTTTTAAAGGTGAAAACTGTCTGGGCAGTTCCAGCAGAGGCAGTGACACTGGAGGCTTTGGAAATTGTTGGAGATCTTTGTGTCACCACAGGAATGGGATATGCTTGTAAAGTATGTGGGTGTTGAAAGGTCTGGTTTATAAAGCAGAAAAAAATGAAGGAAAAAATCTGCCAGGGCTGATTGTTCCTGTGTCTGTTGTGGTTGGTTACAGCCAAACAGGGCAGGTTTTCTGGTAGCAATTTCTGTGCTTAATTATAGTTCAGTCACATCCGCAGTTCAGGGCTCGGATTCCTTCACGAGCAGGAGCTGTTTCATGTAGCAAAGCCATGCTGGGCTGTGTCTGATGCCTGCTGGAATTCTAGTGGGTGATTTTTTTTTTGTATCAAGGCTAAATAAGCATAAGCAAGAGCGTGATGGGTGGGAAGTGAGCTGTGAGGGGTGATGTGCTGCAAGCTGGAGCTCCGTGAGGCAGAGGCTGTTTTTGTGTATTTATGATGCTTTCATGCACGGTCGTTGGTTGAACAGCAATGAGCATCCCGGTGGTTCATCCAGATCTGTGGCTGCTTATTGCTTTGCAGGGGTTCACAGGGCTCAGGTTTTGTCAGATGGTCAGTTCCCCACTGTCTTTAATAAGATTGGGTAGTTTCATGGTGATTTTCATGCCCTTAAAATCAGAACAGGCTAACAGTGTTTTTTTCCAAGGTGCATCTTCAAGATGAAACCTGGTTCATGCATGAAGACCACTCTGCTGGAGAAATACACAATGCAAACAAAGCATGCAGCTCCCAGGATGGCCCAAAAGTTGGCCAGGAGTAGGAGAGGAGACAGAGGAGAGAAGGAAGGGAGGAGGTGCTTAGAGCACAAGCCTTGGGGATGGCTCCTTTGCCAGAGCAGGGGCAGTGCAAAGCAGCTGTTTGTGTGACCCACACCTTGCCAGTGACTCTGTGGCTGAATCAGATGAATGTCCTGGTTCTGCCCTCCAGGAAGGTGCACTGGGGTGATGCCAGAAGGGCCCAGCCTGCGCCATTCCCGCAGTGTCAGCAGCTCAGGGTGGGAGTTGATGTGTGGTGGGTGACTGATGTGACCCTGTCATCACTGGGAGAAGAGAAACTGCACCCACAGTTTGCTTTGAGCCAGCTGAACAGCCTCCTGCCCCTTTTATTTCTCCCCAACCTCGTAACACTTCAGTCCCCTTGTCATCTGCACCCAGATTCCCACCTGTCAGGAGCTGGAGGAGATCCACCAGCCCAAGCTTGTTGGATTGTTATGGAACACAAGCGCTCTCCTGAGAAAACTGCCTTGGTGGCTCTATTTTGCCCTAATTGGGTGGCTTCCCTCTGGGTTCCTAGTCTGCCCAGCTGTGAGAGTCCCTCTTCACGTTTGTTCATCCCTGCTTATCCCTCAGTTTCTGTAAAAAAAACCCACCAGCTCCACCACACACAGTCCTGGAACAGGACCCGCCTCTGGTGGCCTGCTGGTTGACCACCTTGTGTGTTAAACCTACTCCAGCTCATGGGGAAATTCATACACTTGTTCAGTTCTAGCAAGTCCTGTGAATGCCTGATCTAGCAGGGTTCCCTAAACATATTCACAGAGAAGAACGGTTTAATAGGGATGGACTAGAAATTCACCCTTTGTGATTCAGAACTTCTGTGATCTGGGATGCAGCAGATGCTCTCAGTCTTGCTCCCTCTGCCCAGCTCCTCATCTTTTGACTCCTCCTGTTTAACAATTCAAAAACTCTTCCTGCATCTCTCTTCACTGAACATCTTGGTATCACCTTTGTTTTCCAAGCTCCCCTCTCCCCATAGAAATAGACCTGAAGGAAAAATAATATGGAGGAAATGAACTTCTCTGAGCCTTGATTCACTCAAACTGGGATGTTGGATTTCTGCTGTATAATTCTGACTGGGGACACTTCTGAGCTGGGCCTGGATTTGCCTGGAAGAAAACACGATTTTCTTCTCTAAGTTTTCTTGCAGAACAGTTATTTGTGTATGTCCAGCAGTGTGGAGTAAAAGGGAGACCTCAGGGAAAACCACAACTCATTTACAGCTTAAATGAAAATGAGTTGAAAACAAGATGTGCAAGATTTCAGATTTTATCTTTTATAAACAACAGTTATTGCCTATGGACGAATGGATGTAACAGAGGGATTTAATCTTTGTAAACAAGAGAAAAATGCATCAAAATAGACCCTCAGGCATGTGGCAGGACCTGGCTTTGGAAAAATGGTGAAGAAGAGGCTGAAGCAACCTAACTACTACTGAGAGCTTTATTGGCACCAGGAGCTCTGTGAAGGAGACAAATAGGGGCATTGAGGCCTTTGCTCTTTGTACTTGGTTTTTTTATTAGAGCCATCAGTTTGAGCACATATTTGCCTGCCCAGGTGGATATTTGCAGGGCCTGGGAAGCCTGAACTCCACAGCATGGAGTCTCCCTTGCCAGCCTGGCCACCTCTCTTGGGGCTGCAGACTCAGTGCCAAAGCTACTAAAGCATGGAATCTCGGAATGATTTGGGCTGGAAGGGACCTTAAAGCCCAGCCAGTCCCACTTCCTGCTGTGGGCAGGGACACCTTCCACTAGCCCAGGTTGCTCCAAGCCCCAATGTCCAACCTGGCCTTGGACATTTCCTGGGATGGGGCAGCCACAGTTGCTCTGGATAACCTGTGCCAGGGCCTAACCAACCTCACAAGGAAGAGTATCTTCCCAGTATCCCATCTAGCCCTGTCCTCTGGCAGTAGGAAATAATTTCCCCTTGTTCTGTCCCTCCAGACCCTTGTCCCTCTCCAGCTCTCCTGGAGCCCCTTCAGGCACTCCAGGGGCTCTGAGGTCTCCCAGGATCCTTCTCCAGGTGAGCATCCCCAGCTCTCCCAGTCTGGCTCCAGAGCAGAGGGGCTCCAGCCCTCAGAGCATCTCTGTGGCCATATCTGGACTTGCTCCAAGTGGTCCATGTCTTTCTTGTGCTGAAGACTCCAGACCTGGATGCAAAGCAGAGAAAAAACAAAATGAACCTTGCTTTAAAGCCCTTGAACCAGGGTTTTCATGTTCGTCTGTTACATTCATTAGTGAGGCCCTTTTGGCTGTGCAGTTTTTGTATCCATCATAATTGGATGTGTTTTCCTTTCTTTAGTTGTGTTTTTTTTTCTTTACTGGGTGAAATCTTGGTTCATCTTTAGGTGCATTTAGAGGATTTGCTACTAGTGCCTGTTTCACAAATCTGTTATTGCTCATCTTATCCCCACTTGGACAAGAGTTTGGTAAGGAACAGAACATCCTAAAAGTAGACTTGGAACTTGTTGAAGGAATTTGGAGACTTATGGGCAAGGTGGACCCATAGGGATCATCCACCTGGATTTCCCAAAGGTATTTAGCAAGGTCCCTCAGCAGAGGCTCCTGAAGGAAGGAAGCAGCCCTGGAAGAGGTGGCAAGATCTTTACAGGGGAAATTGTTTGCTAAAAGGTAAAGAACAAAAGGGAGAAGGGAAGAGACTGGGTAATAAAAAAGATGAAATTTAAATGTACATAAAATATAAAATGGTGCACAGGGGGAAAATCCAATTTTAACTCTATTTATAAAACAACGGGTTCCAAGTTAAGTGTTACTGTCTGAAACATTGGGGTTGTTACAGATTGTGCTGTGAAAATATCAGTTCTGTGGTCAGCAGCCATCCAGAGTAAACTGTGTGTGTCAATTGCTGGGGGAATACAAAACAAAACAACCCCTGCTCCCTCCAACTGCAGGCATCTGGGGAAGCTGAAAATCCCTGGAGCTTTGAGGTGTTTTGGTGGGAAGGGACATTGCTGGAAGGTGTGGGGCTGTGCAGGGCTGCTCTCACCCAGTCTCAGAGAGTCAATCCTACAGAGAGAGGAGGGGGAGCTCTGTGCAGACCCTCCTCTGCCTCGAGGACAGAACCATTGGCAGCCTGCCATTTTCCAAGGAGCCACCTCTGCATCACCTGTGAAAGTCTGTGTGCTGACCTCTGCCAGCAAAGCTGATTTATAAAGTAGAATTTCTGCAGCTTTTTTTGATATGTAAACTGGGAAGATTCCCTTGGAGGCTGGTAGCTTCTGGGAAGGTGAATCTCTGCTGAGCTGGAGAGATCAAGTGTTATAGAAGCACTGCAGTGTCAATTCCTACCTGGAATGCTGGAAGTCCCAGCAGGCTCCAGGCTGGGTGCCTTGCTCTGACCCACCAAAGTGGGACAAAGGGAGAGACAGAAAATCTACCACAAACCCCACCAGGCTGGTGACCAAGTTTTGGAGCTCAGGTCCTGGTGCCCTTCCCAAGCAGATCCTGGGTGCCAGTTGTTTTCCCTAAAATTAGGAACGACTTCTTTGTGAAGACTGGAAAATCCAGAAAAAAATCTGGTCTCTCTGTTGGTGTCTGGGTCTGGTATTTACCAAGGCTGCTGTGGAGAAAGGAATTGCTGTTCCTGGAGCCCTGTCTGGATCACAGCACTGATGCTGCTGCTGCTCAGTGAGTGCTGAGCTTGGGTCCTTTCACCAGTTGTTTCCCAGTAAAGCCCCACTGGCTGCCCTGAATTGTGCTCCCACTTCCAGCCTCCAGCACGTCTCTGAGTAGCTCTTCTGGTGCTCTTTCCAGACTTGAAATGAGGGTTATGGGCTCACATCTCCCACACACACAGAATGAGGTCAAGCCTTGGTACTCAGCAATTAATCAGATGTCCCCTCAGTTTTTGAGGGTTTACAGTGGCACTGCAAAAGGGCAGGAGCTCCCTGATTGCCTTTTCCCAGCCTTTCCCAAGCTTGCTCAGCAGTGCCACTGGGATGGAAAATACCTGTTCCTCTGCTCCTACCTTGGCTGAGGTAACACCAGCTGAAAAAAGAAGGAAGATCTGGGTGCACTTGGTTGTGCATTTAATTAGAGCAGTGCAAAAGCCTCCATCCTGTTTGAAACCCTGCAGCTTCCCACTGCTCATCCCCTGTCCCCTGGGGCTGCCTGTGAGGAGCACTGAAGGAGTGGAACTTAACCCTGTCACGCTTCAGTTGGCTCCATAATTGCCCGGGGTCCTTCATCTGCCCTCTGTAATTGGGATCACTTTATCCCTGGCTTCATCCTCCCTAATCCTACAGGTAACCCTTCAGCTTGCTGTTCCCCACAGTGGAGGATTGCTGCTCAGCTTTCCCAAAACCACCCCTTCCCCAGGGTAAGGAAAAGCCAGACTCTGCTGTGTCAGTGCTGGGCAGTGTCGCAAGAGACATCAACAGAACAGACTCAGGCTCTTTAGAAAGTGGTTGAGAAAGTGGCCGTGGGTTCTCCCTTTATTGTGGGATGAGCTCCTCTTTTATACAGAAAGTCAGAGGCCAATTTGATTGGTAACACAAAAGGTAAACCTTTTTACCAATTGGTCATCCCAGAGGGACATCAGAAGAAGGTCCCTCTTATAAGAAAGAATGTAAACATTCTTATATTTACAAAATATTGTTCTTCTGTTTACCAGAAGAAAGCCTGGGAAAGAACTTTTCTTAATATTAACACATTCAGGCTTGAAACTCAGGACTACAGGGCAGCACCAGGATTAGATCTTCCTTCACACCCAGCACCTTCTCTGGACCTCACATCCTCCTCCTGCCCTTCCTACACCCCCAGCCTTCTGCAGACACCTCAAATTTCCATCACTTTGGCCATCATGAATGAATTTGAAATTGTTTTGAAGGCTTTGGCTAGTGTCCATCCATTTTGAGCTGTGTTTTGTCAGTGCAATGGCAGTGCAGGACACTGGGGGAGGGACATGGGCTGAGAGAGGAAATGGAGAAGGGATGGGGGTGTTTCTGTCTGTCCAGATGCAGCACTGGCTTGTGGGCACTGGGTGGGGACACCAGAGCCCAAGCAGTGTTCCCAGCCACCAGCACCACTGGGACCAGGGGCCTCAGGTCTCCTCTGCTGACTCGGTGGGGAAGACCAGGCTGCCGTGATGTGAATGTGAGAGTTGGGGCTGTGAATGCCACATCTGGGGTGAGCACTGTGTTCATGCACCCCATGGCCCCCTAAAGGGTCACCTCCTCGAGTGGCAAGCGCAGCACTGCCTGCTCAGCCATCGTCCTGCTGAGCACAGGGAAGGAGCATGGTGAGAGAACAGAGTGAGATCCCCCTTCTGAGCCCAGCACCTCCAGCACACGTGGACACAGGGCTGGCAGAGGTGTCACACCTGGTGGGGTGAGGGAGGAGAAGGGCCTGCCCATCACCATGGCACATCTCTGGAAGAGAAGGGAGCCCATGCTGATCTGGCCACCCAAGGGGACACTCAGTCTGGGAGGATGCCTGGTTACACAGGAACACTTTGGGATTTTTTTTTATTTATTTTTTTTTCTGTAAGCTTAGAGCTGAGTTTGCAGTTTGAACTCTGTCCCCCTGCTGCTGAAGGGAACGTGTCACCTCCAGCCCTGTTCTCCTGAACAGTTGCACATGCTGAGAAGGGCATTGCTAATGAATTCCCTCTGCCATTTCCCAGGAGAACTGGATCATCTCATCCCCACCGACCAGCACCTCCTTGCAAAGTCATGCAACTGTAAATCCAGCAGAAGCTGTCAGGGCCTTTAGGATGCTAATTAGCTTTCATGGGTCTCACCTGGGACTTCCCTCTATCCACATGGACCCAGGAACCACTTGAGGTCAGCCCTGGGCCTGTAGTCTGTCACTGATCCATCTTGTGAGAGCTCAGCAGTGCCTGACTGAGCAACTGGCTTGACCTGGCCCCAGGCCCTCCTTCACTATGGACCTGCCAGGACTCTCGAAATGATTTGGGCTGGAAGGGACCTTAAAGCCCAGCCAGTCCCACTTCCTGCTGACCCTGTTACCCTCACCAGGCCTTACCCCGACCTACTGTGGTCCAGAACCTGAGAGTATCCCTGTGTAAATATGGAGGAATCCCTGCTGGCTGCAGGCAAGGGACAAGAAGAAACAGAGCACAACCTGTGCCTCAAAGCCCTCCGATCAAATGCTTCCAGTTTCACCTGGAATTCACTTCACATGAGCCCTGGACACACACAGTCTGTGTCCCAGGCCCCACTTTGTGTGTCCCTGGCATGGCTGGGCACAGCTTCATCCCATCGATGGAAAAGGAGGAGCTCATGGGGAACATCATTATCCATGAAGATTTGGGTGAAGTAATCAGGAAAGTGGTCTGCAAAATCTCAAAGGGAGTATAAGAGGTGAGAAGTGCTCTGGTGGTCATGCTCTGCAGTAAATGGGATCCTCTGGGAGGCTGCTCTGGAGAGTGAAGGAGCTGGGCAGAGCTGGCAGGTGCTTGAGGACAGGATCCTCGGATCATCCATCCCGATAATCAGGTGCGCAGGTACCTGCACTGGGAGATGGGCTTGAGCTGAACTGGAGATGAAGCTCCTGGCTGAGCTCCAGCGCAAAAAGGCAGCATGGAGAAGCTGGAAGCATGGACAAGCCATGACGGAGAGATTCGGGAATGGGGATCGGGCTCAGCGGCGGGTCCGTCACGCCGCCCGAGCGCCGGGCTGGCACACGGCGGGCGGCAGCGGAGGGTGGCGGCAGCGGAGGGTGCAGCGGGTGGCCCGGGGCGGGCCCGGGCGGGGCCGGGCGGGCCGAGCCGAGGTCCCGCCCCCGCGGGTATAAGCGGGAGCGGCGGCGGCGGGCGCGGGTCCCGCGGCGGCGATGGCGCTGCGGTGCCTCCTGCTGCTGCTCTGCGGAGCCGCGCTGGGACCCGCCGTCCACCTGGACTTCGCCGAGCACCGCAGCCAGGCCGCCAAGATCAAGGTCAACCCCCGCGGAAACCTCTGGGCCACAGGTACCGGGCGGGGACACGCGGGATGTGCGGGGCACGGCCACCTCCTGCATTGTCCTGCGGCTGCCTGTGCGGAGCCCCCTGCTCCCACGAGGGGAGGGGGATGCTGGCAGTGCCACCATCGGCAGGGGGAGGCCGGGACAGGTGTGAAGTCACCTGCATCCCTGGGCAGCAGGTCCAACATCCCCAGCAGACTGACCTAGTCCGGCATCCCTGGATATGAGGTTCAGCACCCCTGGGGTGGCATCTCTGTAACCCCAGAGATCTTGTCAGCAGGAACAGAGAGGGAAGTTTCCCAAAAATCCCGTGTGGAGGGAGGACCTGGGATTTCTGGGTTTCTCTTGGCTCAGCTGCTTTGGGCATTGGGTCACTGGGTGCTCCTGGTTGGTTCCTGCTGGTGCAGGGTGGCTGCTCGGGGAGAGCTCGGCGGGAGCCCTGCAGCACCCCAGACACACCGTGTGGTGTTGCAGGTCACTTCATGGGGAAGAAGAGCGTCACAGGCTCCCCACACCTGGACGCTCCAGAGGAGCCTGCTGTGCCAATGGTCTTTGGTCCCTCTCTACGAGCCTTGCTGGAGGACATGATGGAACTGCTGACCCGGGAGCTCCTGAAAATCCTCTTGCAAGAAAGGCTATTGGATGAGAACCAAGGGAAATATGACCTCACTGACCAGGTGAATATCGACTTAGATGGAGGGAGATGCTTGGAGCAGAAAGGTGGAGGAGCTGTGCTGGAGATGGATGCGCCTGCACAGCTCCTAGAGGTGCATTCCCCTCTTTACCCTCCTTAAACCTCTTCTTAAGGCCAGCCATAAAGAGAGAGAGGTGAAGTGTCCTGAGGCTTGTGTCTAGATGGGCAGTGACAAATAGTCCCAGGTGCTTGGGAAGGGTGTGAGGATGAGCAAGTAACACTGTGATGGAGCTGTGACAGTGGTGATCTCCAGGGTTGTTAATAAGCATCTGGGTCTTCCTCAGCCAAATGCAGAAGAGGATGGTGTCCCCTTTTCCAAGGACAGGGAAATCCTTTCTCCCTCTTATTTCCACAGTGGGAGACCAAGAGGGGCACAGTATGTGCAGGGAAAGGCACCTGTCAAGCAAAGATCTTTGGCTCTGTGTCACTGTGGTTGGGATCCCTCAGTGCTGAGGGCACAAAGCCTTGCAGAGGGTAGGTGTGCATTGGTCCTGTTGCTGCAGAGCAGGTTTTGGGGAGCAGGAAGAGGGCAGGAGCTCCACTGGTCCCACTGTGTATCAGCAGATCCTCAGCCAAACTGGCTTTTACCTTGGGGCTCCTTTAGCTCCTAGTGGAAAACCTGCCCCGGAGCAATGCACAGGCACAGATCCTCAGGCAGGATGCAGAGATCAAATTGCTTGGTCCAGGGATGGAATTTCTGCATCCATAGATGGAATTAGTCTGTGTGGCTCTGCTTGTCTGTTGCCTCCTGCACAGTTCCCTGGTGTCTCACCCTTTCGAACCACTGCAGGAAGTAACTGGAAGTCTAAAAAGGATGAAATCCTCTTAGGTCAGTCCCACCTGTGCTGCCCCACTGAGCCAGATGCCTGAAGAGCTATCCAGTAGCACTGTATGCAGGTAAAGCTATTTCTGCTCTGCAGGGTTAGGCAGGGCTTGCTCCTCTTCGGCACAGCTGGAGCAGAGTTGCAGGACTGGTCAAGCCCCTTTTGGATTCACTTCCAGCAGATTAAGGTAAACTGATGCATCCCAGAGTGCTGATCCCACTGGGTAGAGGGTTTTCCACAGTGAAGGTACAGCTGGGCATGGCTGAAGGCACCAGCCCACCCCACTCCCTGTGCAGTGTGCTGTGCTGCTGTAGTGTTTGCTTCTTGGATGCAGCTGGAAAGGAGACGAGGGCTGTGGAAGTTCTGGGCCCTTCCCCATCCCCCTAAAGGAACCTTTAAGCAGGAGAACACTTGTTGAGAGGATGGGAGAGCTGGTAGATGTGCTGCCTTGCCTTGTTTCTGAGTGTGTGGTGTGAATTTGCTGAAGGTGCTCCTTGGGCTCTCCCCTGTGTAGATCCCTGCTCACGTTGCAGATGTGCCTGAGCAAAGGTTGCTCTGAGTGCTGGTGCTGCACCACAGCTTCCAGCTGGGTGCCAGAGCCTTTCCAGTGCTCATTCCCATGCTCAGGGCAGGTCCTGGCCAGGTGTGGCACTGGGTGCCAAAGCTCTGCTGCTGGAGGGTGATTTGTCCGTGGCCATGCTGGCCAGTGCCTGCCTCGGTGCCTGGTGCCTCTCTAGGGCAGGGTGGGATTCCGTGCCCACATGTGGCATCACAGCTGAGCTGCTTGATGTGCAACTGGCTCCTGCCCCTCACTTTCTCTTCCCAAAGCCTGGAGCCCCTCCTTGGCCAGTGCCCCGGTTCCCTTGGTCACCTTGCTGGGTGCTGTTTCTGGTTTTACTCCTTGGGCACCTCTGGGCACCTCACTTCCCCCACTCCTACCCTCCTGCTCCTTTCTCCCACCCATTCCCAAGGAATCCTCACATCTGTCCTGTTGTGGATATTACAGAACTGCTTCTGCCCGATGCCTCTAAGTACTGTCCACTTTATACTGTCCTGTGTGACCTTATTTTTTCTTGCTCTTGTGGTTGTCACAGTGCCAGTCTAAATCCTGCCACCCTTACAGCTTTCCCCCTCAGCATCACTCTTGTTGGACACCAGGTGTCAGCACCCGGCCTGAACTCTGTGCCATGTTCCCTCCTTCCTCACAGGCTTTTCCGTAGCTCTGCCCTGTGAAACTCCTGGCCCGTGCCCTGCTCAGGGTCTGTCACTTCCATCTCAACTTTCCAGCCATGTGTGGCAGACAGGGCTTGGCTCTCAGCGTGCTGGGGCTTCACAGTGCTGCCATGTTGCTCTGTGTGACAAAGACTGGGCTGGCAGACGAGGATCCTTCCCGTCCTTTGTCATCTCCTTGGGTGTGTGGCATTGGCTCCCCAGGATGCACAGACCATGTGTGTGGAATGGAGCAGCTCCAGGGCTATGGGGAGAGCCCTTCTGCCCGGAGGCAGGTGCTGCCCTGCACTGCTCTGGGACCTGTGGTCGGTGCCAACCCCACAAACCCCTCTGTGGCTCTTCCCTGCTGTGTTTGCTGTCTCTTTTTGCCTTCTCACATTCTCTGCTGAACAAGGCTCAGCCCAGTGGCTGCTGCCACACTGGGATGAAGTTTCCTTCTGCCATCAGAGTCGTGGTTCAGCTGTTGGAGCACAGATGGGAGGATTCAGGCTCTGTCCTTCTCATGTGCCATCCCAAGCCACCCCTGAAAGTGCCATCGTGCTCCAACATGGGATGTTTGTCTGATCTGCCCTATGGTACCCAGCGTGGGGGGTGATGGTGGTGGTTGTGTGCATGACCCCCTGTCTCACCACTGTGTCTTGTTTTGTAGGAGACAGGGCTTTTAACAAAGGTGCTGGAGAAGTACTTCTCAAACTGAAGAGGTGCAGCTGGGGAGGATGAGGTCTGCAAGGTCGAAGGAGAGCATCGTCCTTGTGGGTTTCTATAGCTACATCACTTTTATTTATTCTTTCTGAAGTATTGTTAACAGTGATGGTGTGTATGAAAAGCAGAGCCTCCCTGTATAGGTCCTGTATGTTTTGTGTTTTCTTGACGTCTGATGTGTCCTTGTGAATAAAACTGGCTCTTTGCACAGACTCTGCTGTGGGGGTAGGGGGGCAGACCCCCAGGGCTTGTGCAGGGGGAAGGGGGAGTGCGAGCACTCTGGGGCAGGGTGAAGGGAAGCTCCTGGCTCTCCACAGCCCAGGGGGATTGGATTCAGTCCCTGCAGCCTCTGCTCACTCAAAGAGACTCTGACATGGTATAACAGCTAATCATACCACTCACCACTGGAGCATCTTTGTGACCCTCTTTACTGGGAGTACTATCAGCAAAATCTTGTCCTGGCAGTGGTGGGATTTCTGGCTCAGCCAGAGTCCTGGCCTTGTGGCACCTCAGGGTTAACTGCAGGCTCGTTGGCCTTGGCCATCAAACCCCCAGTCTGATGATGAGGCTGCTTTGTGATGATGGCCTGGTGCACCTCACCTGGTGCAAGCAGTTAAACACTCAGGGGCAGAGGTACAACCTGGGGCTCTTTGTTGTGCAGGATGGCTGGAGAAGGGAGATGGGACCTGGCTGAAATAGGTGATGGAACAGTCCCAGGAGCAGACTGGTTCTGAAAGTGCTGCTCACAGATGCACCCTATGGGTGCCAGCCACCTGTAGGGGTCATGGGATCATAGAATGGGTTGGGTTAGAAGGCACACCTTGTGGCCATATTCCAGGGGCAGAGACCCCTTCCACTATCCCAGGTTGCTCCAAGCCTTGTCCAGCCTGGCCTTGGACATTCCCTGGGATGGGGCAGCCACAGCTGCTCTTGGCACCCTGTGCCGGTTCCTCACCACCCTCACAGGGATCAATTTCTTCCCAATATCTTTCTAACCCAGCCCTCTGAGAGTAGGAAGCCATTTCCCCTTGTCCTGTCCCTCCCTGGCTCTTGTCCCCAGTCCCTCTTCTGCTCCCTTGGAGCCTCTTTAGGCACTGGCAGGGGCTCTGAGGTCATTCCTGAGCCTTCTCTCCTCCCAGCTGAGCAATTGCTACTGTGTCAGCCTTTCCTGGGAGCATCTCCATGGGCATGTCCCCAGAAAGAGCAAAACCTGGCAGCAGAGCCCAGAGTCATGCCATAAATAAAACCATAAGCTTTCACACTCTGCTCCCCACAATTCTGATGATAAATTCTACCCAATCCTTTGATCCCACAGGAGGAGAGCTCTTTGTCCAAGAACAGGAACCTCAGAGCCACATCACACCAAGCCAAGGGATGATCCAGCATCTGAAGGTGCTGATATCTAGCAGAGGGCTCAAAGCCATGGTAGGAGAACTTCCTAGCATGCTCCCTATCCCTTCAAGGACATTTCAGATCCTGTGAAGCCTCCTCTTCCTCCCTGGAGCAGTTGCTTGGCTGCAGCCCCTGGGAAGAGCAGCACCTTGATCCTCCCAGGTTCTGTATCCTGTGGTGAGCAGCCCACCTGCAGCATCACCTGTAGCTATTCCCTTTGTGAGTCCTTCATGGTCTCCTACCCACCAGCTTTGCTGAGGGGGTTTTCTACTGTCCTGCAGTCATCCATGCAGGAATCCTTCCTCTAACATCTACTTTTTTGCCCAGACTTGCTGCTTTGTTCTGGGATGTGGGTGACCCCCAGCTCACCTTTTCATTAGCTGGAGTAAAGCCTTGACTTAAAACTAATTATTAGCAAGAAAAATAATGACACTGTGAATTGTGTTTGGCACTGGAGGAAACCAGATGCCCCTCAGCCAGCAGTGTGAGGGACTGACAGCCTAATGGGGTTCCTGACTTGATGTGTCATGGGACCACCCTGTCAAGGTCACGCGAGGGGGAGCAGGTTCCTGGCCATGAGGCACCCAGGTGACATCCTCACTCTCCCCCTGCCCCAGCCAGAACCTGTCCAGCTGCCTCTCTGTCCCCAGGCCCCCATCACTCTGCTTTGGGTTGAGATGAAGAAGGATGAGGTCACTTGTTAACCACTGCAGAACAGGCTCGCCTTTGAGGAACGTAAGTTAATTTATTGTAAATTAATTTAAATATTTGTTTGTTTTGGAACAAAACAACCCCCCCAAGCATCTTCACAGCTGGGGAAGGCACCTCCTCTCCCCTTTGCCAGGCTCACTTTCAGCACCTCTGCTCCTCCCTGTTGTCACTGCAGGTGACACTCAGTCCCCAGTGGAAGCAGCAGCTGAAGGCAGGAGGGATGAACCTGCTCTTCCATGGATGACTCTTCCACAGGCAGTGCCTCCCATGGTCCCTTCAAGGAGTGCCCATTCCATTGTGGAGCACCTCCTCCTCCTCCTCCTCCTCCTCCTCTGAGCTGCTGCAGACTGGAGCAGTGTTGGGCCCCCAAGCCCTGGGTGCCCAGTACCTGCCCTGGACACAACCTGCAAGCACAGCATGACTCAGGCTGGAGGAAATCTCAGCAGATCTGTAGTCCAGCCAGCTGCCCAAAGCAGCATGAGCCCCAAGCTCAGGCTGGGTTACTCAGGACTTGAAAACCTCCATGTATGAAGGCTGGGTCCACTGCTCAGCTGTCTCAATGTTTCTATTTCTCACTCACAGGCAAACAACTGCTCAAGCCCTAAACCACTATTCCCTCTTGAATTTAGATTACAAACTGAGAGGGTCAGGAAAGCTTTTGAGAGACCTCATCATTTTCTGGCAATTTGCTGGCCCTGCCCTGTCATCCACCTTTCTGACATTTACCTGCTGGCCCACAGCAAGCATATGCTCAGCACAATGTCCCATTGCTCACCAGGTCACATTCTTTGGAAAGTTCCAGGACCAAAGCTTTGTGCCAAGCTTAGAAAATCAGTAAATTCTTCACTTTGGGTCTTTTCCCAGCTCTGCGTTGTTCCTGTTGCTCCTCTGTTTAAGGATAACCCTCCACGCTGCTGCTGGGGCTCAAGCCCTTGCTCACACACAACTTGCTGTTTCTGCAGACTGCAAGCAGGGATGCAATGAGGCCCCTCAGGGTCACTGGGATCACTTTCCTGGGGTGTTCAGACTTGTGACATGTTTCTTCAGAAGCCCTGAGGGCTCATGGGCAGCTGTGACCATTGCTGTTCCTGGGCTTCCCCCACAGCCTGAGGCCGTGGCACGACCCCAGGGATGGGCAAAGAACACAGGGTGAGATCAACACACCCACGTCACCCTCACGATTGGCATTTGTGTCTCTGGCTGTGGGACTGGCCAGGGTAGGAGCTGGCTCAGAGGGATGTCAGTGAGAGTCCACTGCCACCACTTGGTGTCATTGCCGTCCCAGCTTAGGGAAGTGCTCCCTGTCTGCTCACTGGCAGAGGACACCCTCCTGCTGTGCTCGTGCAAAGACATCAGGCCCCAGGCTGGAGTGCTCCCTCCTCTGGGGTGCTTGGAGACCTCTCTTCCACAGGAGACCAACAAACCAGTGAGGAAGGGGGGAAGGAGGCTGCCATTAGGAAACAGAACAGTCAAATTCCATTGCCATCCCCCACACTTCTCCAGGGAAAGCCCTTCACATCCTGATATGAGCATCCCTGACCTGACCAAGGTGAATCCAGCCAGGACAGAGGCTGGGACAGCCCGAGGAAGTGGGTTTCCAGAGCCTGGCACTGTGTCCAAATGATTTCCAGGGAGCAGGGCATCCTAGTGCAGAGCAGATGAGGTTAAATGCAGTGTACAATCCCAAACTATATAGAGATTCCAAGAGGCCAGAAAGGCCAACAGCGACTGGCTTGTAGCAAAACTGGAGTGGCCACAGCCCAGGGCAGTGCCTGGGATATGAAATGACTCCAAGTGCTGCTGGTCCCAAGCCAAATCTTTCCCCAAGCCATGTGTTCACCCTGGCCCCAAGGAAATGCCTTGCTCTGGACTGGGATGGACTGTGCTTCAGCAAGTACAGCATGGACACCATAGAACATGGAGCCTTGAAATCCTGAGTGTTCTCCTGCTGTGAATAACACAAGGAAAGAGGCACAGGTGCTTGGCTGTGTTGGCAGAATCACAGTTCCCTGCCTGCCCAGTCTGGGAGGTCTCAGGGCTGTGTCTGACCCAAAGTCCTCTGTCTGACCCTGCTCAGGAGGGGTTCCTACAGTGTGTGCACCAAGTGCTGCTCCTTGGAGCAAGACACAGGGATCATCCCAGCTACAGACCCACAAAGTTTTCTTTTATGGGATGAAAACAGCTCTAGAGCAGCAGGAAAATAAATAGCTGTGAGGTTGGATGAGAGTCCTTCTGCCACAGAACCCTCCCACAGGACTCCCAAAATCATCAGGGTGCTGGAGTGCATGAGAGAAGGTCCATCACAATCTCACTGTGTTTTTCTTTTCATTTTTATTCATTTTAACCTCCATAAGGGGCTGAGACTAATCCAAGGACTCCAATAGGAATAAGGTATTCATAAATTTTTTGGTTCTCTATGCTCGTGGAGTATTAAACGTAGTGAGCAGGGTACACCTGACACAGCACTGGGAAATCGCACCAGTTACAGCTCATGGCCCTGCTGTGCTGCAGAGGAAGTGCCATGAGCCACCTCCAAAATGCCCAGCAGCCAACCTTTGGACTCCTTGTACAATGTTGAGACCATGCCAGGAATTGTAGAGCTGCAGAATTTCCATAGAATTGATGGATTTTATAAAAGATGTGTAGGTCAGTACCAGCACACTGAGGTGTTTCTCTACTGTGGAATGACAAGCCAAACAGTAATTGGGGACCATCTCCTTCCCAAAGGAGCAGGCAGAGGTGGATGCATTTTATAATGATGCTTTATTCCCTAACTGTCTGCTTTATGCCCTTCCCTTTCCTACTCCAGGTAGGATATAGAAAGAGTGAACTTTGGACACTCCTTTCTCTCCATTTCCTGCACTCACTCTTCCCACAGCAATGTTGACATCTCCCAACCTCTCAAGTGCCAAGGAACACCTTTGCCTTCAGGACTGAATCTCTACCTGTTCCAAGTGTTTTCAAGCCAAAACCAGCAAGAACTGGTCCGGGGTGGTGGCACTGATAAGGGAGCCACCAGCCTCCAGCATGGACTCAAGAAGCAGCTCCAGCCTGGTCAGGTTGCTGGTGTGGGAGGCAGCAACTGCTCCAGAACCTGGATCCAAGTGCCATGGAAAGGGATATGGGAGCTCCCTGTAGGGCAGGAGGACTTGTGGGAATGCTCACCTGGGACTTGGAAAAAGGGGGACTCTGTTTTTCCTGCCTGGGAACATTTGCAGGCCTAGACCTCAGGAGACTCTGTCCTTTCATGAAGGGCCAGTCCCTGCCATGTGTCCTTTCCCTGGAAAGATGGGAGACACCTATCCCAAAAGGTTTTAGGGAACCAGCTCTGCTGGGAGATCTGTGAGACTGTGGTGGGAGAAGCAGGGCCTTCAGTCTCGTGTGAGTCCTGGTGGGTGACAGCTGAAGGCCTCTGGTTCAACCCCTCACTCACAGCAGGACTGTCACCAACTGCAAGACACCGTCCCAGGGTGATGTTTGGTGGGACAGGACCACTGGGACGGAAGAGCTCTGAACATCCTTGTCTAGGGGTGATTTTATAATGATGCTTTATTCCCTAACTGTCTGCTTTATGCCCTTCCCTTCCCAAAGCCCTTTCTTAGAGCAAACACTCATTCCAGGGCACTTCCTCCTGAAACTTGTCTCCAAAACTGAGACCATCATCCATCAAAGCTTTTGTGACACCCAGAGCTGGTAGAGAACATGCATTGGAGACCTGGCCAACCCCAAAACGGCCTTGGATATCTTCCACCACAATGTTCACTCTGATGATCTGAGGTCTGGAAACTCACACTCCTCAGGAGGTGCTGTGAAGGGATCCAAGGCTGGCAGGGAGATATAAGACAGAGGAGTTTCCATGGAAAAATGTTTATTGCTTAAAATTGGCCTCTAATGCCAGGGATTACAAGATAAAGCTCTGTAAGCTGCAACCAGGGATGAAAGGGCCAATTACCACACAGTGCATCATTAACAAGTCCCAGCAAAGCTGGGAAAAGTTCGACTCCCTGATGGTTACATTAAAGTGGCAGGAAGGGCTGTTATCTGTGGGGACAAGGTTCCCCAAGCTGGGAGGGTAAAATCCCTGACAAAATGCATCCCACAGCCAATGCAAGACTCACACCAGGGCAGAAGAGCTCTGTTAGATGAGGGAGATGCTCTGGGATGAGTCTGGAGGGGCAGTTTGGGAACTGGCAAACCCCTTTAACAGATGCAAGAGGGGAAGTGACATTCCTCCCCTCCCAGGGTATCAGTTAGACCCTCTCATGATCCCTCCCTATATCCCTGCTGCAGAGCTGGGATTAGGGCAGCCTGGAAGGGGCACTTGGAGTCTGTCAACAGGAGATGAGGGCTGGACCTGCAGCCCCTCATCCAAGCTGGGTAACCCCAGGAAGGAGCAAGGGAAGGAAAGGGAGCAGCCCCAGCCCCTTCCCCACTCAGACATGGGTGTTAGTGCCCACAGAATCTCTGGGTGGGATGGAGATATTTGGGAGGACAATGGGACAGCCAGGTCTCTGTCCCCTGTGTCTCTGAGAACACATGGAAAGCTGTAACACTGGCAGGAGCTGCTGGGACTAGAATGATCAAGTACCCAAAGCAAGGTGCTCTTCCTGTCATGTGCCACAGAAGGTCTAGACCATGCCCAGAGGATTGTTCCTCTGCTGCATGATCTCTTGGAAGGGGCAGAGGGCTGAACACTCAACACAATTTCCCGATGAGGATTTCCTCAAAGTGTGGCTGAACCCCCTCCTGTTTCAGTTCCCACTGGGATGATGTGTGGCTCCTGCTGAGCTCTGCCCCATCTCTTGGCAGTCCTTTCGCTTGACCCTGAGCTGTCTCCATAAGATATGAAACCCACTGCTCAGGGTAGTGGGTAGCAACACCTTCCCCTTCTCTCAAAACTTCCAAGTAGAGCTGGAAAAAAGATCCTTGCAAATATATCTAGAGCCAAACCAAGGCCACAGCAGGGTGGAACTGATCAGAGGGGATCCTTCCTTCCTTCCTCTCCTTCCTTCCTTCCTTCCTTCCTTCCTTCCTTCCTTCCTCTCCTTCCTTCCTTCCTTCCTTCCTTCCTTCCTTCCTTCCTTCCTTCCTTCCTTCCTTCCTTCCTTCCTTCCTTC
>VZUI01058900.1:0-13114 GCA_013401135.1 Cettia cetti
AAGGCCAATGGCATCCTGGCCTGTATCAGGAATAGTGTGGCCAGCAGGAGCAGGGAGGTCATTCTTCCCCTGTACTCAGCACTGGTGAGGCCACACCTTGACTATTGTGTCCAGTTCTGGGCCTCTCAGTTTAGGAAGGACATTGAGATGCTTGAGCGTGTCCAGAGGAGACAACGAGGCTGGTGAGGGGCTTGGAAAACAAGCCATATGAAGAAAGACTGAGGGAACTGGGGTTGTTTAGCCTGGAGAAGACGAGACTCAGAGGTGACCTTATCACTCTCTACAACTTCCTGAAAGGGGGTTGTGGTCAGTTGGGGGTTGGTCTCTTTCTCTGGGCAACAACGGACAGAATGAGAGGACACAGACTCAAGCTGTGTCAAGGGAAATACAGACTGTATTAGAAAAAAGTTTTTTTACGGAAAGAGTGATAAAGTACTGGAATGGCCTGCCTGGAGAGGTGGTAGAGTCACCATCCCTGGACGTGTTTTAAAAAAGACTGGATGTGGTACTTGGTGCCATGGTCTAGTTGAGGTATTAGGGCATGGGTTGGACTCAATGATCTTGAAGGTTTCTTCCAACCTAGAAAATTCTGTGTGATAAGATCCATATTGAGTGTTGATGGCTCGCTGATGGTGGTCTTGTTCTCTCCTGAGAGCCCATCTCCCCTTCTGGGACTGTCTTTTGTTCTACATTGATTGTATCGATGCACCCTTCCTTCCTGGCTATTGCTGATGTCTTTGGAACTGCTTTCTGACAAGGACGTGTTCCCAAATCAGCCCTTAAACTGGACTGATTTTTGTAATGTTTGAGCTTCAACCTTGTAACATGGATTTTACTACAATATTTATAACAAGTGTTAATCCTGTAACATGAATTATCCTACCATATTTATAACAATGTGTTTAGGATGATGCCATTGCATTTACTCAGGCTACATTACCCTTGTGCTGGGCAGGGGGCCAAGGCCCTTTCCACTCTTTGCTCCCCACCACACTTCCTGAAGACATGGGTGGACACCACGGATCAGCCCTACTATGCAAGAGCTGTGTCCACAGGTCCAGCATATGTCAGGCAGGAAGAAAAGAAAGTACAGTTTGCTGCACATGGACAAGAAAATCCCTGTTTGCAGTCATTCATGGAAGCAAATAAAAAATAAAGTGAGAAAATGTGGCAATATTTAATACAGGAAATTACTAATTACTTTCTCCTTACCTTGCCTTCCACATATTCTGGATAAATAGGGTAGTAAAGAGAAGATTTGTGACCCAAGCGAAGAATCTCCTTTAGAAAGTATTTTGTATAGTGATGAAATACAGGATTCAAGACAAAGTGGCAAAGATGTCCATGTTCCTCTTGCTGGTGGTGATTAAAATGAATGAAGTCCTCAATGTTGTAATGTGATCGAATATACTCAATATCCTGGAAAAATAGGAATTTGTGTCAGCAGTGATCAGCAGCTACCTTGACAAGATTTTAGCAAATGCCAGCTAATGAGTCACATTCTATCAATCAAGGAACTGCATTTGAACACTGAAATCAAGTGCCTTTGAGAGCTGTCCTCAATTGAAGGGGACTGAACAGATTTTTCTCAAAAATCTCTTCATTGTCTCAAAACCTTTCCTTGCAGCTTGCCCTTATTTACAAGGAATGCACACCCAACCCTTTCCCCACAATGCCTGATACAGGTTAACAGACATCCAAGTGGGGGGAAAAAAAACCCCACCTGTTTTTCTGCATTCAAGGCACAGAAGCCCAGGCTGTCCCTCTCACCAAACTCCAGCTGAAAAAGGGAATTCCACAGAGCAGATCTCTGTAAGAAATGCCCTCTGACAAGACTTCCCTGTTGAAGTAATAAGCTGATATTTTTGCACATTCATTTACTCAATCTTCTTAGCTCTTAATATAATCAAGAGAACTACTCTCAGAAACAGGAGTGACTGTTCTATTGTAAAAACTAAGCATTAGAACTGCTGAACAACCTAAACCCCACTTTTTCAGTCCTAGAATACCACAAAAATAAGACTTGGAAAATGTTTACTTTTCAATAATAATGTGCAATGTCTTTTTTACTCCATCGGGGAATAGGCTTTTGTTTTCAAGTGCATGATTCACAAACACTTAGACTTTACTGTGGGAGAAAAAAGTTATGAAAGCCAATCTAAAAGAAGAATTACTGTTCTTAGCAGGATTTGTGGCAAAGCTGCTTATTGACTTGGAAAGTAGAAGGGAAAGAGGTTATAAAACACCTATTTAGAGGCACAATGGCTTTCTGCTAAAGCACAAAAGAAGTGCAGAGGAAAACTTTCAGGACATAGCAGCAACTTCTTGAAAGTAAGAGGAACATTTTTTTCATCTGTGTGTAAATCATTATCTACGAACAGAGAAATAATCCAGTAGGCATAGGCTAGAGAGCAAGGGAGCTTCTACAAGCAGTATTTTTACAGACACTTTCTTAGGCACACATACAGTGTCAAGCACAAAACTCAGCCTTAAGTGTGAGGACCAAGTGCCACAGAGCTCATGGAACACAAACTGAATTTACCATTTCATCTCTAGTAACAGAAACACCAACGATTTGATCCAAAACTTCTGCTACAAAAGCCTGTACTGGCATCCCATCCTGCAAGGTAAAGGCAACAGATGCACATTTCCAGTTTCAGTAGAATCTCTTTCTAATAGTACCTGTCTATTTAACCACAGACTCCCAGTTAAAATACTTTCCTCCCAGTGCAACTCCCAGGCACCATCCCAGTTTAACTACCCTGCTCCCCACAAGGGCCCTGTTTGAGCCAGGTGTGTGGCTGGATTCTGGATCACACAGACCTTTCTTCATTGACGCTTCAGTTTGGGTACAGCTGCTGCAGGAGTGCTACAAGCTCAGCCACTGTTTCAGTCTGGGGTTAAGTCCTGATCTTAGGACAGAATTGAACACATGTCAGCAACAAATACTCACTGGATCCCTGTGAGCCTCAGTGAATATCTTTGAGTCACTCCATATCCTTTCATTCAAGCTAAGAGTTTCAACAAGCATTTTGACACCCTGTAGGTCACTGGTTGCTGCTTTTCTTACATTAAATGACCTAAAAAAGGACAAAAAAATAATTAAAGTTAACTCTGTGACTAAGTAAGGACAACTGCCAAGCTTAAGACAACACACCCTTCACAAGTACCAATCACACCATTCAGAAATTGTAATTGATAGATAAATGCCACTTGTTCCAAAGGCAGATGTGAACTTATTGCGTGGTAGTAGAAAAGATCAGAGTATCTACTTGAGACAACTCCAGAATCCTGCTGTAAGGAATAAAATTCAGCCAGAAAGTTTTTTTCCCTCCAGCATCAAGGCTGTGTGTTGTTACCAAAAGCTTTTACAAATGTTAATCATTCCTGATTGCTCACCTAGCTCTGCTAGCTCAGGTTATTCAGTTGCTAATCTGTCTACCCAGCCCCATTGTACCCCCTTCCCCCTTGTGTTGTCGGGGACACAGCTGCTCTTCCCAAGATTCTCCGGGGATTCATGCAAATTTGGGAAAACTCCGTAGAAAAAGAAATAAAACCCTAAATAACGAGCCAATGCAGCACCCCGGACTACAAGTGACACCCCCAAGCTGGCAGAGCAGAGAAGAACGCCAGGACGCCAACAGAGACTCTTTGATCCCTCACCGTAACTTCAATGGACCTGGACTGGCCAGGACCCCCCCCCCAACCTGGGAGCTGGCAGGTAACTTTGCATAGATCCGTGAGGAGGAAGTTCCAGCTCTGCCGTGAAACAAAGCTGCTTTCCTCCTCCTCTGCACTGTCCATCCGGAGCAGCGGTGGTGTGTGCGCAGCCCCCAAAGCCCCCACCCAGAACTGAACTTTAATAAAGGCTTAAAAAGGGAGAAATGTCTCCTGGCCCCGATTTTTATTCATAACACTGCTATTAAACACTCAGCTCAACCTATAATTCCAGGTATCACCTGTCTTCAAGACAGTAAAAGTCAGCAATAAAAGGAGGTAAAGAACCGTAAAATGAACGTGGAATCTGTAGCTGAACAATGTGGCTGAACATGGGGAATAGAGCAAGAAAAAAACAGAGAAAGACAAAAAAAAAAAAAAAGGACAGAGAAAAATAAAACTGAGCCAGCTGTCATGGTACAAAGTAAAGCAGGAACATCAATTTCTTTGAGAACAAATTACTAATTTTTGTGTTAAGCCTTGGTGCCTCAAGCAGTAACACATGAGGATAAATTTACATGACTGCAATGCCTCTGCTAAGCATGGAGTGCCAGTTACTAATGACACAGTAATAGCATGGTACCAGAATGCCTGTGCCACACATGGAACACCTTACCTACAGACAGCAGTCACCTGGCACCTAGCTCAGCTACAGACTGTTAGCAAACATCTTCCCACCTACTAGTTAGGAAGAAAATTCACTTCGTACTGACAGTCTACAGCAACTGAGGAGTTCTCCCAGCGTCTGTCAAAGACAGCAACTCCTTCCTGGTTGTACACAGCTCATGCAACCAACACTTGTGAAATGTTGTTCAAGAAGCTGAACTACAGCTTCAGTTCCAAGAAATAAGTTCTTTTACCCACAGATAAAAAGTTGCAATTTACATAGTATAATTTTTTTACTCCTGTTCTTCTTGCTTTCAATTTTAAAGTGGGTGTGCTATTCTTCAGCCTCAGTCACATTGAGAGGCATCTTGTGGAATATGGGTTTAATGAATAGCGTTGGTACCTCAAAAAAACACAAATTCACCAAGATTCTGATACGTTATGAGAAATTTCACAGCTGAATTCACTGACCATTTTTGAGTGCTCAAAAACACACATTTGGTTACTAAATTACAGACTAATCCTGACCTTCTAAGTGAGTGTCAGCTTGGCTTCCACAGCTTTCCATATGTTTCCACTGTGGATTGCAAGACCCAACAGTGCTGAGGACTGTGGCTCACTTTGTGCCATCCTCTTACCGCTCCTCAGCCCAGCCCACCAGCTTTGTACCACTCATGCCCCACGGAAGGCAGCTGTGCCTAAAGGGAACTGCATCTCAAGTAACAAAAACAGAACATGTGAAAAGTTGAAACTGCCTTTTTTTAAAAAATAAGCAGATCCACCAGCTCCACTGGGAACATGGAACAGGAGGAAGGACTATCCAAGGTCTGTACTCATTTCTCTCCCAGGAATGAATTAACTCATTCTAGATGTTCAAGTCCTTTGACTGCTCAGAGACAAGGAGACTATTATTATTATTATTATGCTTTTTAGTGAAAATTGAGGCAAAGTATCCATTAAGAACCTCAGCCTATGCTTGTCATCTGTTATTTTTTCTCCCTTACTGTTAAGTAGCAGACTCACAGGTCCATTTGCTGCACTCTTGCTTTTTGTGTACTTAACACCTTTTCTTATTCCTTTTACTACCTGCACTAATCAGGAGCTCATTTTGTGCCTGTGCCTTTTCTGACTTTGCCCTTTCAGGTCTTTATATTCCCCTCTTACCCTCTTTTTCTTTTAGTCCATTTTCTCTGACTTCCTTTTCACTCACATCCTTTTGAAAGCCATAGGTGCAAGTACAGTGTATTGATCTTTCACTTTCACAGATTTTGGTTATTTCCAAGAGAGTATCTGCTGTTGCACCCTGTGGGTTTTATTCTGCAGAAACTTTCCAAAAGCTTACTCTGGTTTTTCCCAAAGCTTTTCTGATCCTGAATCTCAATGAGCAGCTATTTTTCCTTACTTTCCTGCAAAGCTGCAGAGGGATTTGGAAAATGCTACTGATGACCCTATTTTGTTTTCATGAAAGGATTGGTGTCTTTTGGAAAATGCACAATGTAATCAGGATGGTAACTTTTTTTTAAAGAGCCTTCATAACTTGAATTTTGCCCAAAACTGCAAGAGAACATATGACTCCCAACCCTATTGGTGGATTACTGAGCATCTGGGCCTGAGATTGTTAGAATTACTCCACTGGCTCTCTCTCCAGTCAGTTGGATTCTTATTCAGGTCCCAGAAGGAAAAGTTTCAACCCAGGGCAAATAACTTCTGCCTAGGTCCAAGAGGAGCTGCCCAGTTCCTGCATGCAGTATTTGCATACCACCAAAGGTGATTAGGTACACAATTAAACCTAGAAGTATTTTGCTAAAACCACACAGTATTTAGGCACATTAGGTCCAAAACCAAAAAAAAAAGAAAAGCTCTAACTGTGCCACAATTTTAACTTGATGTTTGGGCCAGAATAGGCTTGACATACAAGCAAAGCTTTGGAAAACTCATTCCACATAACAGAAGTCAGAGAAAGAAAGGATTGGTGTCCCAGTTCATTGATATCTCAGCCTACAAAGTATTCAGAGCATCACAGAAACTGAAGGTGTGAAATAAATTATTCAACACCAAAAGTAAAAGAGAAATTATATAGAATAGATACATATTCCTGCTGTGATCTGTGTGTCCCAGAAACATACAACTACAGTTCTCTTAAGAAAGCTACAGCATATTTCCAAGAATTAAACCTACACCAGGCTATCAGGTGTCAGTGTCACACAACCTGACCCGTATCCCTAAGGCCAAATACAGCACTATGTTTCTCTGCTGGTCTTGGCCCACAACCAGGGAACTTGGAGCTGCTCATCTGTACCGATGTCCATCTTCCCCACCTTAGTACTGTACACACAAATCCCAAATGAATCCTCTCACTGCACTTGCGTTTTACTGAAAGAACATGCCCTACGGACACTGGCAGGTGTGTCCCACAGCAGCCCAGAGTGCAGCAGGGCTGTCCCGAGGCACGACTCACGTGAGCAATCCCGCCCGGTGAAACACGTACAGCTCCCGACCCAGCCTGGAAGTGCAGGAAGGGACAGCCCGAACAAAGCTCCGGAGCAGAGGGAACTCCGGGACATGATGTGGCACCAGGATGACACACAAGTCTCTGTCCTGAAAGACATTGGCAGACAATAAAAGTGTTCTCTAAGCTTTACCCAAAGTCCTCTGAGAGGACAGACATCCCTGAATGCAGGGCTCACACTGCACACCTCCAAGCACTGCTCTACCTGGGCAGCACCAAGGAATTGGCAGATCAGAAATGGCTTCACTTTAGGCAAACTATGGGACGAACCTTCCTTACTATATCTGGTGATTCCATCATGACAATTTGTTTCAAAGACTGACATTACTGGATGGATAAAATGTAAATTTGAAATGCTTTCTGGGTCAGCTCTCTCTAGGAACTTTCTTTGGTGGTAAGCAGTGATTTTGAGTGTGCTGGTTCTTAAGGCCATGTCAGTGTCTCCGGTACCCAGGGCCTCTCTCTAAGGCACACCACCATGCAATTATTTGTAACATTACAACACACTGCTGCACATTAAGAAAGTCTCAGAAAGTGGACTTTGTTACCGCAGAGTGATCACACAGGGCATGAGTGGCAAATAGCTACTGCATTGTGAATCCACAGTGCCACTGTTCAGTCTGCAGGCATATATGATAAATCTCCTTAATACCACTGTTTTATAGGTTTAATTCCATCTCCTTTAATAAATTTTGCTAAGTTTGTTTTTAATTAGGTATAGTCTAGGTCTGTACATGGTTTTAAAGGAGTTTGAAGCATTTCTTTTCTAAATCTGCATCTTAGAGAAGTCCCTATGGAACATAAACTAGAGACAATTTACAAGAGCACATAGTGCCAGGGAAATGCCTTCACAGTGACAGAGAGTACGTTTAGATTACATGGTAAGAAAAAGTTCTTCGCTGTGAGGGTGAGGAGGCCCTGGCACAGGCTGCCCAGAGAAGATGTGGCTGCTCTATCACTGGAAGTGTCCAAGGCCAAGCTGGACAAGGCTTGGAGGAACCTGGTCTAGTGGAAGGTGTCCTGCCTATGGCAGGCGTGAAACTGGATGATCTTTAAGTTCCTTTCCAAACCAAACTGTTCCAGGATTCTAGAATAAACAAAGGACTTAGGTATGCATTCCATGAAGTCCAGAATCAGCCAAGAAGGGGAGTAGTTCAGCCCAGAGTAACCAGGCCCAGCACACTCGTGTGGGGCAGCACTGGAGCAGCAGACCCACATCCCCTAGCTGCCAGCTGCACTGCTGTCTCACCACACAACACACAAAATCATTCCAACTTTTGTTATACTCACTGGGAAAACGTTGAAAGCATAACGCAAAAAATCCAGTGACCTGCAACCAAGAGAAAATATTGGCAAATAAAGCACATATCAGAAGGATCTGATACACTGTGGTATTGATATCCCTGCAAGTGCATTAACATTTATTCACAGCAGATCAGACAATCCCAACAGATCATCAATAATCAACTGCAGATGTTGCATGCTGCACAGAAATTTCTGACTTCTAGTGCTTAAAGCATCACTATTAACAAGAATAACCAGGATGTTTGACATAATACATGAGACTCCTCACTAAAAGGACAGGGGAGGAACAAACAAAATGTTGGCTCATGTTGTTGACTCCAGCCTCTTCAGAAACCATTCCTGGACTATCATAGCAAGATTAGTGTATAGCAAATATTACTTCAGGTTAAAAACAGTTGTTGCTATATTCCACAATACTTTCAATCACCACCAAGGGCTCTGTGACTTTCCACTCACAAACGTGCCAATGTGCTGTGACACACTAACAGGAACATCAATACTTAGAATTGTTTTTGAACACTTCTTTCCACTTCTCACCCACTGACTTAGAGCTATCCCAATCTCTTTTTCATGGTGACAGCAAATTGTGACATTTCAGTTAAAAAGGCTTGAGAAAATTCACCAAAGCTCTGCTGTTTCTCCAACGTGTAAGGATATCACAGAGCTCAAAACCCAGTTATGCTGAAATTTCATAAAACAATTTTCCACCACGCAAGATATATTTTTTGAAAAAATTAATACAGATATACATTACCTATAAATACTGATGAATCCTCTCCTCCTTTCAGAACTATAATTAAGCTCCCTTTAATTACCCCTTTAATAATATTACTTAAAAGAGAAACAATTTCTAATAGCAATATCTATGCTTGAACATAAGCTTAAAGCTGCAAGTACAGATCAGGATTGGGGTATTACATATTCACTTATATAATACATAACTAAGACTAGTTAACAAAATAGCTAATCAAGGGAAAGGAAAATGCCATTGCAACTACATTGTGTTGTAATTTTCTCTGGTATTCAGGACCTTGTTGGCAGCAAGGATCACAAGAATTGAGGCAGGAGATTTTCAGGGGGCTTAGAAAATATCAGCACATAAGCCAGCAGTTCAGTTCCTTCGCATTTCACTCTCAATGCACTAACAAGCCACATCACAGATCCAGGTTTAAGAGATGGAAACATTTAGCAGCAGTGGGTAACAACTTCCAAGGGGCAAACTTCCCTCAGGGCTAAGATGCAATCATATCTACACTTCAAGCCAGCTGCTATTTCTGGGTCCATGCTGCGCAAAGCCAGCAGGAACTCCCTCAGGACAAGATTCCAGGTTGCAGACACATCACCTCCTGCCCTCCTTTACATATATATGCTTTGCTAATATTTCTTTTACAGGCAGATAGATCAAGCAAAGGCAAGCAAGAGAAGCATACAAGCAAAATGTGTGAAACCACCAAGATCTACAGATTCCTCAGCTCTGCATGAGGTAATCTTAAGAAAAATCTTCAGACAGGAAAGCTATCTCCTACAGATATCCATCTTGGAATCCACACTGCTCCACAGATGTCTCCAGGTAAAAAAGACTGGGAGCACAGCACTGATTGATAAATGCAGTGAGAAATGTCCTGAACAGAAGCAGCAAACAAAGCACAGAGCTTGGAAGGTAGCAAAAAAGGGAGAGATCCCTATCCTAAGCAGGAAACTATGAGCAGAGAACTAAAGAAGTCTACAGTGAGAATATTTCCTGACATAAATCTCTATCACAGCTCTGAACTGCTGTTTCAGTATAATGGAGTAATTCCAGAGCAAGCCCCTCATCTCTCTAATATTTTAAAATAAAGATTTCTTATTCTGCAATAATTATCTTGCTTGAATTTTTATGCTAGTCTCTCAATCAACTACTCTAGAACAGTCTTTCTGCAGCGCAATTGTTCTTATCACACATTAGTTGGTCAATGTTTCTAAGGACAGTACATCTTCCATGTTAACTTCCTACATTTCACTAATTAAACTAGTTCTTAACAAACTTGAGCTATGCTACTGGGTAAATCACTTGGAAAATATGTATCCAAAAGCCAATGTCTTTGCTTTGTTTTTGTAACTTTGGATACTTGCATTTCCGGCAGATTCAGTGCTTGATCCCCTTGGGGAGGTGCCCTCCTTAAACAAGAAACAGCTCAATAAATAGAACCAGTTTTAAAGGAATTCTCATTTTTCTTCTCAGTGAAGTTCACTATTACACTTCCTTTATGCCAGAGAATTCAGAAGTTGCTATTCACCAACGACTACTACTACAAGTAGACAGATATTTTTTCAAACTGTACTACACATGTTCAAGTACTACTCATCTATCAAGTCCTTACTCTTGATGCCTGCTGTCTGCAGACATGACATGGATTGGAAATAATGGAAGACTGAGTGTGCTCACCTGTTTCATGTATTCTGTATCTTCCTTTCTACCATTAGACTGAAAAGAAAAAGGGTTCATGGAGAAGTTTCCACTGATGTGGTTGAATGTAAGTTTGCTCTTCAAATGGAGAGAGAAATTTTGGAAAAAAAAGTCTAAACCCCATTTATAGCCCTATTCTAATCCACCAGGATCTAAGAGTGCAAGGTCAGCAGCAGCAATCGTGTTAAGAGAAAATCCCTTTGTCTCCCTCAGATGAAGCGGATTCTAGAAAACAGAATAATTTCTTTCAGTGGCTGGAGACAGTGTTCAGAATGGGAACATCTATCTGCAGAGCTAAGGACAGCTTTATTGTCCCATGCAATGAGATGAGAACTACTGTAACATGTAGCTCCTCTTGCAACTAGCCAACTTCAGAATGAGCATTTCCACAGAAGGAAGAAGCAGCCTTTTTCCACAATCTCAACTCACATTTTTTCCAACAAAAATGAATTCTTCACATTTTGCCTCCATAGACCTGTCAGACCTAGGAAGTTGCAAGAGGAGGTTGAAATGTTATTACTGAAGGTAAAAAGAAGCAGAGAAGAAAGATGTCAGAAAAAATCCCACCTAACCACTGCAGGTGCTGTCACTTTCTGATTTGTCCTAAAAACATAGCCTTAAAAATTGTCATTAATGGGAAAAGCAGTGACTCTTCCTTACCTAGTTTCATACTTCTCATCAATACAAAGCAGACGGATACGGAAAACATTTGAAGCTCCTCTGTACATGGGACACGATTCCCCCCCCTCATCCGTCTCCAGCAGAGGTGCTGATGAGCCTTTAGAGCCTGTGTTGCTGACATCAACTACCAGCAATTCAGTCACGGCTCTGTCTTTCTGAAACAATAATAGACAAGGGCTCACTTACTCCACAAAGTATTTTCATTAGTTAAGCCCCAACCTTTCTCTCCTCTTTGTGACCCTTTCTTCCCACCCTGATGGCTGCACATGGGGAACTGGATGGGCAAACTCACCCTGACCAATAACTCTGACCCCCTCCCTCCAGACTCCAGTCAGAGCAGCTTCCAATCCATGCCCCACAGCAGAGGCACAGTGGGCCAGAGCAGAGGACGGGGCAGGAGGGGAACTCAGCAGTATTTGCTTGTCCTCATCTCTGCCAGCCTTGCTCCATATCAGCTCTGAGACCTATCATAACTGCTGGGTACAGTAACATTACCTGCACAGCTGAAGCATCTGCACCAGGAACATGTTCCAAGTTTTGAGAAGAAACAGGCTCTGGCTTTTGACTAGTTTGGGTGCTCTCATCTTTATCTGAGTAAAGTAAAAGAAAAAGTGTACAAGGTTTACTAATGTGAGCTTTACCCTCAGAACCATAGCAATAGCTAGAGTGGGCCTGGCTACCTCTATCAAGAGGTTTCATTTTAACAACCACTATTAAAACAGACCCTCTTACAGTTACTTGGCTAGAGCTTTATTAGACTACTTGATTTCAAAGCAAAAACAAACAAAAAAAAAAAACAAACAAAAACAACAAACCAAACCAAAACCCAGGAAATTTGTTTTAAAATAAGACCTGAACAAGAAAGTTTGGAAGTGTTATAAATATGGCAAGGTAATTCATGTTATAAAGTTAATATGATAATAAAGCTCACCAGTATATTAGTAGAATTCATGTTATAGAAAGTAAAGCAGTATAAAATCATCCTGGTCAGAGAACTGGCATTTGGACATGCCCTGGCAAAGACCCACTGCAAGGACATACACCAACAAAAGCCAGGGGGATGTCTCAATCCAATCACTGAGGGAACAATGGACAGCCCCAGAAGGGGAAATGTGTTCTCAAAAGAAGACAGCTCAGCCAACAACCCAGACATCGACACCCATCAGAGGACCATCCACCCTGATATGGATCTTATCGGCATTGCCATGTGCATGCATCCCAATGCCAGGTTCCCAAAAATCCAAACCAGCCCCCGTTCCTTCTTGGAAATTCATTCAACAGACAGGATACAGAGGAAAAACCTCTATGAATATGGAAAGGAGACCAGAAGGAACAAGGGAATCTCAACATCAGCAGTTTCGGCTCAAAAGTGTATAAAAACCAACACCGCAGAAGCAACTTTGTGAACTGTGGAGACCCGCTATATCACAGCCGGATCCCTGTTCACCCAGCTCTGACCCCAGGCTCAGAACTGTTCCCTTTTGATTGTGGTTTTTGTTTTCTTTGTATCTGTCAATTTTCCAATAAATCATTTTGTTGGAAATTTTGACTGATCAAATATTTATAACAGAAGCAACTCCTAACTTGTGTGTATCCCTATGTCAAATCTTTACCCTATCTGAACTGAAAAACAGGAGTTATTGTTGTTATAAATTATGTAGTGTAATTCATGTTATAAGATTAAAACTCAAACAGTATAAAATCATCCTGGTCAGAAAACTGGCATCTGAACATGCCCTGGCAAAGAACTATTCCAACGACATCAGCAGGAGTCAGGAAGGGTGTATCAATGCAATCACTGTGTAACAATGGACAGCCCCAGAAGGGGAGATGTGCTCTCAAAGGAGATA
>VZUI01058902.1:0-15025 GCA_013401135.1 Cettia cetti
CCTTCCTTCCTTCCTTCCTTCCTTCCTTCCTCCCTCCCTCCCTCCCTCCCTCCCTCCCTCCCTCCCTCCCTCCCTTCTCTCTCTCTTCCTCTCCTTCGTTCGTTCATTCTTTAGTTCGTTCGTTTTTGTTGTTTGTTTTTTTTTTCTTTGTTTGTTTGGGTTTTGTTTTTCTGGTTTTCTTCCCAACAGCAGGAATAAACCTATATACTTGGTACTACTTGGTCTGCAGAGAACATACTGGGGAAGAGGTCTAACTGTGCTGGCTAACCAAATGTATCTCTGCAGAAACTGTAGCTAGGTGCAACGTGGTCTTTCATAACATTTACAGATCTTTCAGCTTTTGCCAGAGTTGGTGACGTTCCCTTCTCTGGACCAGATGTAGCAGAGAGCTGCAGCGAGAGCATCAGGCTGTGTGCCCGGAGGCACGCACAGCTTGGGAGCACTGCATCATGAAAGCACTTAATGTCTCCCACACAGCATGCTCAGCTGGCACTGGAGATAACAAGTCCAGGCATAGCAGGAAAAATACCTTCACTTCGGGCATAGAGAGGGTTTGAAAGACAGGCTTAAGGTTCATAAAACTCAATTCAAGTTGGTGTCTCAGAACTAGTAGCAGCCTAGAAGTACAGGCTGTAGTGATGGCAGTGAGCTGTGGTAACACTCATGACTAAATAATAAAGATAGAATCAAAGGAGTGGTGATGGTAGCAACCGTTTTCATATTTTCTCCTTTCAGAAAGGTTCAGCAACATCCCCTCTGTCCTTGCCCACACAGGAGTAGCAAATGGGGGGGAGGAAGGCTGCCCTGCTGTCTCTTGCTCTGCCACTGGATTTGAAATGGTAGATTATGAGCATGTGCTTTTTTGAGGAAGAGAAAGGAAAGGTTGGGAAGGGTAAGTGTGGGGAATGAGTACCTCCCTGCTCTGTTCAGCTACAGACTGCCCTGCTGGTTCGGGGTGCCAGCACAGGTAGTAGCTCCTGTGTGAGTTGACTGGAGAATCTCAAGCTGATGTCCTTGTGGATATGAAACTAATCTCAAGAGCAAGTTGAAAAGGGTAGTGGTGTTGTCAGAAGGGCTAAGAATGCAAGAGCCTGGAAACTTGATAGATTCTGCAGGATAAACAGTAACAGATTCAATGGGAGGCAAAGAGGAAACTTCCCAAGAGCCTGCCAGGTCAGTTATTTGCCATGAGACAAGGTATGTACAAATGGCCAGTACAACACTTCCTGTCAGCTTCAAGTTTGAAAGGTAATTCTGTCCACAAAAGAACTGTGATGTAAATACTGTGAATTTGCCATCTCATAAAAAATGTCATTTCAAAACTATTGCACTGTCGTACTTTTGTTGAATTGAACATGGGGAGATCAAAGATTAATGCATCGTTGCATCTGTTCATTGAGTGTTCAGTCTGAGAGAGCTGAAGAGTGTCCAGGGAAGGCTACATGAACTGAGGCAACTGTACATAACACTTCTCATGAGTATTCTCCCAGCTTTCAGCCTTTTGCCATCATCCTGAGCCAGGGATGACTGCAGCATATTCAGTAGTTTCTAATGGATTTCTCTCAGGGGGAGTTCTCCTGTTGAACCTCAGGAGATTATTAGTATTCACAGTAGCCTGACAAGGAGGCTTGCAGCTCACCCTCCCCTTTTTATGTTAGATGAGTATTTGCTATCAATGAATTTTATTTCTTGTCAAGTAGTTCTTTTGCTCTGGATTTTTCAAGGTTGCATCAAGAGCAGCCCAAGTTTATGTCATCTCACATATTTTAAGGTTTTTTGACCAGATAATGAAAAATACTATGTCACTTCTCAGAATCTCAATACCACCTCTTTGTTACTAAAACCCCAAACTTCTTTAGGTTTTAACTTTTCTAGATGTTCTATAAAATTGCAGTTTAAATTGTGACAATTTTTGTAAACAGTAATGCAGAACACTTCAGTCTGCAGTGGGGCAGAGTGTGCTTTATAACTGTCAGCTGATTCACACCATGAATGTACTATACATTTTGCTGCACATAGAAGACTGCACAGTGTTTTCTCCTGTTATCCTCCTTCATTATTATTTCCTTTATTCATTTACTTCTTTTTCTACTCTGAAAATTGGTGTAAGTTTTGGCCAGGCCACTTCAGTCTGTTCCCTGTATTAGGCTGACCTCTCAAACGCTCCCATCAGCTACTGGTTGTGTAGATTTCCATCCATAACACTTGAAGCGTCACTATGTTCATTACCAGCCCAATCTAGGAAGTGCAGTGCCCCACTGAATATATTGGTATAACATATTCTTGAGAGCAATGCAGACTCAGTCCTTCAGTATTATTCCATTCTGTGTGTCCATCCATTTTATTTAGCATATATGCCATGAATGCAGTTCCAAAATGATCCCATGAGCACTTCCAGCATGAAATTCAACCTTTCAATCTAGTACAGTGTTCTAAGGATGACTTCAGCAAAGAGTGGTGTTATAATTGTGGAAAGTAAAACAATCAATGAGGAACAAATAGTGGTAAACACACTGGTGTCCTTGCACAGTCCCAAAAGGACTGTATCTGTTAGGACAAATATTGTGTGCATTACCCAAGAAAAACAGAGAACTCTGTGAGAAGATTAGGTTACCAACTGGAGGGGTTTTTTTGTTGGGTTAATTTGTGATTATATACATTCTATTTGAATAAATATTTTAATGCTCTGTGGTTTTTGCTGAGTTATCCATCATTATCCATTGCGGCAATGACTGCTTCATGAGAGGCTGTTCAGAACTTACATTATTTCTTTGACTTAAATATTAATATTTTATACCATCCTTCTTCACTAAAGTGTTATTTTGCACTCAATTGTTTTAATGTGTTGGCTTTAGATAGGGACAGTAGTAATTAGGAATTTATTTAATAATTTGTTCTTAAATTGAAGAGGCAACTACCACTTAAACCTACTCTTTAGTTTTTGTGGTTTAACTGGTCTTTCACTTACAACAACATGTCAGCCAGTAATATTTTATTTCTTAGTACTCTCAGACACTGGACCTTGTCACAAGAAAAATGAAAAAGATTAGTCCACTGTTTTGAAAAGCAAGCACTAGATATTTTATTGCTAAGAAAAATCTCTTTGTCTGAATCTGACAGACCCAAACATATCTACATATTCTAGCTTTGATATGTGTGCTTTTAAAATCTGCTTATATTAATATCTCCTTCAGTTTTGCAGGTACAAATACAATTTTCTGGAGTGCTGCTGTTAAGATCTAGTTGTTATGATTATTAGAGATAGAAGGAAATAGAAAAAAAGTGGTGGGATTAAATAGAAAGATATCACCACCCATGGATCCAGACAGTGTCCCGTTGGTCTTCTTCTGTTCTTCTTAGTGGTGGGGATAATGAGGTCACTCAAAACCTCTCCCCACTTATACATTTTAGCAAACAAAGAAATCAATTCTCATTGGGTACACAGTTCTCTTATTCTATTGGTTAAATGAGTCCCTTGTTTCAAATGCTAATTAGTCCCATGCTCAGTCTTCCTCTTCTTTTGATTTGGTAGGCTGTGTCCTCTACTTGCTGGATTCAGTTGCTGAGTTTCAGCACAGTGCTGAGTTTGCTTTCTTTGTGGATTCTTTGTGGATTTGTTTATTATCAGTGCTCCCCCAGCTTGTTTACCTCTTTCTGATTTGAGCTAATTGGACAATAGTACCACCTTTATCTCATCTCAAGTTCCAGTCAGGTAGCTCAACTTAATGCCCAAAAATCCAGGAATTCACTGAGACACGTTCAGAATGGGGTGTGTTTGGTGGTCACAGATAAGCAGTTGCTTCTTTATAGTTTGTCTCAGTGGTCAAAGTCCTTTGGTGATATTAACACTTGAGGCAATTATGACCTTTAAGTCTCTTATAGCTGCTCCTGACCACTTAGTAGAGAAAATCCCGGGAGATGGGTTTTGAGCACCAGCTGTGCTTGGGAGGCTGTGAAATTGGGTACAGAGCAACTACAAATGTCATGGTGCTTCTAGAGTCAATGTGGGTCCAGAGGCACTGTGTGCCTGCGCTGCCCTGAGCAGGAGCTCTGGTGTTAATAAGGCCTATGGACTCATGCCAGCAACTACCCAACACCACACTCCTGGACCTGAAATGATTAAAAAAAGAATGGCAAGAAAGCTGCATGGTGCCACACAGTCAGCAAGAAGCTGTAGGAGTTCATTAGCTCTCATCAAGCTCTGACTGGGCTTATTAACTGCAGCTCAGCACTGCATTTCTTCAGTTCCTGGTGTGCGGCTTCTAGGTACAAGAAATCCTCTCTGCAATCTGAAAGTTCAATGGTTATTTTAAAAAGAGAAATTTCTTGTTTTTTGCAAGATCCTGAGATATTTCAGACTTAAAATCACACTATATTGTATGAGGCTTTCCCAAATTAATTCCAGCTGAGCTGGTATGTCTTCACAGCATAAACTTTTACCTAATCCCTACAGTGGTACCTCTGCTCCAGCAATGTTCACCTGGCCTCGCAGTTTGTGAAGTTTTTAAGACTCCAAATAATGTCCTATTTCCCCAGGTGCTTGGTTGGTGCATAAACAAGAAAATGTGAAGATGCTATAAACACTAACAAAACTGTGAGAGGCTCACCATGCTGAAGACGTGTAAGATCCAAATGCACATATACAGCCATTTTAGCTGTAAGTGTGGCTACAGGTTCACTGTGAAAAACAGAAGCACCAAAAAACCAGAAGTGCCAATCAAATCTTCAGTGACAATCTGTTGGTAACAAGACATTGGAAACACATCAGGTCCACAGAAGATTTAGAAAAACAAAACAGGAAGTACCATTCCCAATGGCCCTCTTTGGAGTACTGTTAATCATTTGGAAAATGCAATTGAGATTTAGAAAAGAATTGTGAAAAATGCTTATACTGGAAATGTGAGCCACTAAAGTGGCTAGAGCAAAACAAAGAAGAGTTTTAGATTATAAAAGAAAAGGTTCAAGACAGTATTAAATATATATTTTTTGATATACCTCCCAGCTACAATGTAATTTACAATAACAAAACTGAACTTGAGCAGGCTGAAAAATGTTATGTGACAATTTAACTGAAGGAATTGATTCTGCACAGTAGAATACAATAAAAATTATTCTGCCAGGCCCAATTCAATGCTGTTATGTGCCCTCAAGGCACCATTTATACTCCAATAAAGGGAATTTTCACATTGAAAATTATTATGCCCTTAAATCATAAAAACTCCCTGCATTTCGTACTTGCAAAACTACAAAATTACTAATTCAAGACACCTCACAGAAAGTTTAGCAGTTAGTATATTTCCCTCTCATCCCAAAGATGGGTTGAGATTGGTTTGGTTGATGCTGGGTTGGGGTTGGTTTTCTTTAAGATCTTTGTGAAGAAAAGGGCTTTGAGGTAATGAAAGATCTTTTATCAAAACAAAAGAGGAGTCTTTAATGAGTTACTCTTTAGCTCTATTGTAAATGTAGCAGCCCATTCCAGATCAGTCAACTTCTTCATCAGCTTAAAAAGAAATTTCAAACAGGACAAACCCAGATTCTGCCAAAACTCCATTTGTTTGTTTATTTTTTCTTATTTTGACTTGCCAAGGGTTTGTGTTTGACTTGTTCCCATGAATAAAACTATTTCTCTTTCAACAATGGGCTCTCTGGGAATGGTGTGGGAAAGCTAATCCCATTACACAGCTCTGAAATTCCCACTCACTGGTGACCCAGGACAGGCAGCTTAGCAGAGCTGTCAGCTGGTCAGCTCAAGTGGGATATTCTTCTTTGTGAAGTGAGGCAGGCCAGCAGGAGCAGTCCTAGGGGTTTGTTTGTTTGTTTTAAGTAAATAGAACAACAGGGAACTTCTACATCCTTGACCTGAAAAGCCATGTTTTGTAAATAGAAGACATTAATGGTAGAGCATAGAACAGTGTCATTAACACACCGGTCAGATGTGTTAATTAATTTATAATCCACAAATGAGAGGAGCCTCCCAAACATTCTGTGTCTCTTGACATTTCCTGTGACTCTTCCTCTTTCCGATAGTTCAGACTATCCAATCCCTTTCCTAGGTGTATCTTAACAGAATAGTTTTCCTTCAATGGAAGTTGTTTTCAGATTCAATGATGCCTTCATTCTTTTGTTCCAAGTGGTGGGCATCTTGTGATACCTCTAGCCACATGGCCAAGGTCTCCTGATGATATTGAAGGAAAGATAAATACCTGGAGAACGAGTTCTCTTTTCCTGCTAAGGTGGAAACAATGGTAGTAAGTGTTGCCTGAGGATGGGGCCTTACTTCTCAGTAATGAGGTGAGAATTTTCTGGGGAGGGCCAAGATTATCCATAAAACATTAAAAAAATGCATAGAAAACCATGTGAATGTCTTTGTTTTGGGGAGAGCAAGATTAATACAGAAGACAAAAATGTGATTTATTTTTAGTGTAACTGTGCCTTTGACTTACGAAGCCATCTCTGCATGAAGGGGAGGCTGCATCTGTCTTGCATGTACTATTGTTTTCCAGAAGATCAAGCACTGAAGAATGAAATAGAATAGAGTGTCAGATTGAGTATAACTCCAGTTTTATTAGTGTTGGTGGCTTAACTGATTGTCCTAATTGTTCAATTAAAGCAAAATATTATCTGGTTGTGGCTAGAAAAAAACACACTATCAGAACACAGAAAAATTTGGATTCTGGTTATAGTGCAGCTTGTGGAAAAGTTTTTTCTGCAGTTCCTGCCATTATTTCCCTGAAATTCTTAATATTTGTCTTATACCTCGATCTAAGTATAGTGCTTCTATTCAGGAGGCATAAAGCAAACTGTATTCATGAGAGTTTTGAATGGCCTAGTGATAATAGACTAACCAGAAAGTACAGTGGTTTAAAGTGTCATTTAGAGAATGCCCATCTTAAATTCTTCTTTAAGAAAGAATGCATTATTTTTTTTAATCGCCTTTATTTGAAGCAATTATATTACTTCTGAGCAGCTCTCATTCCCTAATGTACTTCTCAAGATGAGCCAGTCTTGTAAGCTATAAGGTGTCATCAATTCCCAGAGCCAGTGAAGACACTGAGAGAGCTCAGTGATTCCACAGATCAAGGACTTTACAATGAATTGTCCTTCAGCTATAGTTTGACATTTGTTTGTTTTCATAGATTTTTAATCAATGGCATGGCATTCCATGATTCTGACTTTCTGAGGGGTTTTTCTGTTTTTTTGTTTGTTTGTTTTATTTTGTGAGGTTTTGGGGTGGATTGTTTTTTTTTTATTTTGTTGTTGTTTTGTACTCAATATTTAGACCACATAGCATAATAGCTAACAAAATGAAGCTGTCTTAAGAGCACTGGGGTGTGCCACCTAATATTTGCTTGCAGAAATAAGGATGCTGAACTAGATAAATATGATCTGTGTTTTAGTTTCGCAAATTTTTTTTAATTGCCTGTTACTTCACTGCCCAAGGTCAGACTTGTCAGACAAGTGGACCAACAGTTCTCTAGAGTAACATAAAACCATTAAGTTGCTCTTTGATCTTGCACCTTCTTTAGAGCCTTTTAATCAATTAACCATGAAGCTACTCAGCTTGTCTTATTTCCTGCACATAAAACTACTTTGGTCGAGCTGACACATTACTACATTATAGATCAAAGATTGAAGGAAATTTCACATCCAACCAGGATAATTATGTGGAATTTTTCTGAATCTATCATATATACATTTTTGTGTCTCAAATGGATGAAAAACAGCATTTTGATCTAGAATGAATTAAAGGATTCATGTGTATTTTAAAGATTGGTTAAATGGGTTTGTGCATGATTGACCTTACACAAGGTGTGGATAGATTACATGGCAATGTTGCTGAGCCTCAAGTGTCCATCTGTCCTTTAAAAGTGACATTACTGAGAATAGGAAACATGACCTGTTGTAACATAAGCATGGATCTCTTCCTTAGTATACCTTTAAATAAAAAAGATATTTTAAACATTGAATGCATTGTAATGTGATACAGACTGAAATCCTCTTAGCTCAGGAGTAAAATTTTGATAACAGAAACATTTGTGGGTTTAGTATAGGACCACACTTCTGTGATCTTATTTGTATTCATAAAATGCTTTTTTATATCAAGAATCAGAGATTCTGATCCAGTGCTATGTTTTTAAATATTTGTGACTGTTTATACTTTTATTTTCTAGTTATATGGGTATGAAGGTGTGTCAAAATAAATATTCCATTCCTTCTGGCCAAATACTGGAATACACAAACAACTTCAATCACCTCTTCATTTGAGCTTCTCCCTTTAGTTGAATAGAGCGTTACCCACACAAGTCCACAGGAGCAAAGCATCTGCTCATTCAGACTTTGCTTAAGGCGTATTTTGCACAGCTGTTTCTTGTGGGACTGGTTTGTTCCCTTTTTGCTTGCTGATGCTGAAAGCAAAGAAGGCCTGGCCCAGATAAGAGTGTCACCTGGTACAGGTGCAGTGCTAACAGGTAGAAATACCAAGAGCCAGCACAATTTCTGGACAAAAACACCACCCAGTAAAGAAATATTTTTGAAAGAATCCATGTTATGAAATAATATTCTTCACAGATACCACCTTATTCCCTGAAGACATATCTTAAACTTGGACTCACTAGGCTTAGAAGCAGATAGGAAATAGGAACCCTTAGAGCTTCTATAACTCACATTCTTTTCACTGCTAAGTTTAAGCCACGCTCTCTTTGCAAATCCCTATTGATTTTTCTGAATGTCACACTTCCTTTAGCTAAACAGATCCCTGCTGTTATTTGTCTTCTTCCTTTTAAGCAGAATTAAAAGTGAATGAACAAGTTTGTGGATAGCATGGATAAAGTGTCCTTTGATAAATGTGCTTCTTGTCTTCTGAAGAAAGATGAGTACCTTCAGCTCATGGTACTAAGGAGGAAATATTTTCATCAATCTGCTTCTGTATAATTCCTCATCTAAGTCTAAATGGAAATTTACCAGAAAAGGAAAGGATATTTGTGAAATTTACTTTAACATTTGCCACTGTAGTATCTTTTTCATGCTCGATCCAGGATACAGTGGGGTGCTTTCCTTGTGGGATTTGAAAAGACACAAAAATCCAAAAGGAGTCAGTAGGAGGTTACACTTGATTTTGAGCGTAAAGCAGGCCAAACTTTAGGTTTGTTTTGTTTCTACCTCCAGCTATAAATCATCTCAGATTCATCAAACTGTTTGCAAAGCTAATCCAAGCTGGACCAAGTTACAGACTGGACCAAGATGTAGGTTTATAGTAATGCCTGAAAACAGGAAAGACTTTACATCAGAAAGGAAAAACTATCTGGTTTCATTACATGTGGCTTCAAGTTACATTACAAAAGGTTTTACATAGCTTTGATCCTCTAATTTGGCTAAAAACTAAAAAAAAAAGAAAAAAGAAGTGATCTCCATGTGCACACAGCTATTTCAGTGCATGCATGTGACTAAATTAGATACGCTGTATCCCAGTGAACTACAGTGTGTTCCACACAGACATGCTGCATTTAAATGCATAGAGTGCAAAGTCAAGACAGATTAGGTCAAAACTCCTCGCTGCCAGCCACCTTGAATTCTTAATCATACCTGCTGTTGTTCAGAATTGCTCAGGGGAACAAAAAAGCCTGAAAAAGTTCCTATCCTGAAAAACAAACAAAAAAGTATGCACTTTCTACCCTTATATATCCCTGCATGTAAGTACACACACACACTAAAGATTTTACAAGAAGAATCTGTTTTCCATAATGCTTTCTTATGGAGCCACAATTAAGTGTGTCTTCAAGAGAGAATAGTAAACAAATGACTTCAAGAAATGACTTCACTAGAAGCAGTTTTACTACAATAGTACTCAATCTTTTTTTTGGTTACAGACCTGTCTTTCATTTTAGTGTGCTGTTGCTGAAGAGGAATTGCCAATTCTCTTTGTTCCCCTGGAGCTTGGAGTACAGCACTGAAGAGCAACCTCCTTTCCCACAGACCCTCAGCATCAGTTAAATGGGGCAGCAGGGCAGAGCTGAGCAAGAGGGGTACAAAGGTTTTCCCAAAGTGATTGCTACTTTAGCCAATAGGCTGCAGGACAGACCACAGTTCCATATCCGGGTTTGGTACACTGAAAACTCCTTTTCTTTTAGCAGATAAGAGATCCAGTGGCTCCAGGCCAGCTAAGTTGGGTTTACAACTGCTTTGCATCATTGAAACAGCATGAAGCTGCTTGAATCTACAGTGAATCTGGCCCTAGATGTCTTAAATCTTTAATATTTTCTTCTGTCTCATCTAATATGGTTGTTTTCCTGCATTTTACAAGCCTGTTAATTACCATATGAAATTCAAATGAACTGTGATCACTTCTGCTAAAAGAACTCATTCCCAAACAGTCCTTTCATGTCAGAATGAAGTAGGATGACTTGTGTAGCTGGTGACTATTTTCTGGGCTGTAAGTGTCCTTTCTAAAAAAGTTTGAAACAAATACATGTTTGTATTTGTTACCCACAAACAACTGTAGCAGTTAATTTCCTTGTGAATTCACTGCCTAAAGTTTGATATAGCCAGAGATGCTTCCTTTTTAGCATTATTTCCCAAGCACACATGCCTTACCTATTGGAACGCTTATTTTTTGTTCTCTTAGTGAAAAACCCAAACAAAACAGACAAACTGGGGCATATTTTTTGTTTGTAGTGTTTTCATGTGATTGCTGAGTAGATTTTCAGCGAGTTCTAGGCCTCTTTGCCCTTCCTTTCAATTAACCTGGTTATACATTGCTTTTTGGAATGAAAAAGAAGAGGATCATTCTCCATGCCATGCACAGACTGGGAATTTTATTACTTAGATGTGTTGACAGCCACAGTTCCCACTGACTGGCACTAGCACTTTGCTATAGCAGTCTAATAAATAATACTTGATTTTGAAATGCTCAGGTGTTAATTATTTGGAGAGTGTTCTTTCCATCACCAGCATGGTGTTTTACTCTCACTAGATACCTCAAGTTATCTTAGGGAAGGCACATGCAGGAAAGTGATTGCTGTGACTTTCTGCAAATGGGAAGGAAGAAGTGTCATATGGGAAGGCTGTGGGAATGGCAGGCACAGTCAGGCCTGGAGTCGGGTGGGAAAGGGGAAGCAAGTAGTGTCTGCAGTGCCTGGAGCAGGAGAGAAAATGTGAATGCCAATGGCTCATCTGCAGTTTGTGATAATGAATGATGAGCACAATTTTGATCACTTGGGATGTAAACCCTTTGCTTCTTACACTTAAGCTCCTTTTCAAAGTTATGCATTGCTTTTTCTCATTATGTTTTTTGTTTGCCAGTTTTTAATTTTTTTTTTTAATTTAGAGCAATAATGAATCTTTAAGCAGAGGAGTTTGTGCTGCGCCACATGATCTTCCTGTGGATATTCTGTGTAGATCTATGCATCTTCTGTGGTAAGGTTTATTTACTGTTGATATTATCTTATGTTCTTACCTGTCCTCTACAAAATAAGCATAAAACTACACAAAAATGGCTGAAATGTTAGGAAAGGAGATCCAGTGAAAAACAAAACAAACCAACCAACCAACCAACCAACCAACAACAACAACTAAAAAAAGGAAAGAGGAGAGGAGAGGAGAGGAGAGGAGAGGAGAGGAGAGGAGAGGAGAGGAGAGGAGAGGAGAGGGAACAGGCAAATGTCAGACTCATTAAACTTGCTATTTCAAAATAGTGAGCAACTTCTAAAGCACAGGTCAGAAGGTACTCCTCTTAGTGCTGTTACCATAGCAGAAACACATAAATGTGATTAAATAAATAAAGCTAATCATAAGCAAAAGAAATAAACCCCAAATTTGCAGTAAAACCAGCTCAAGTTAATGGAGTCTCAGAGGATTTTGAAAGAAAACATACTTCTAAAGATGTTCTGTGAGAGATTTTAGGCACAGCTGCAGGGAAAAAAAGGTATCCTTTTCCTTCCTCTGGAAACATTAAATCTGTTCTGGAAAGTAAACAAAGTCGACAGAGTTTCACAGAAACAACAGATTGAAGCCCAGAATGTTAAAAACTATGAGAAGGAAGAAAAATGTCTTGAAGAAAGGCTACTGGATAATTTTAAGGAACTTTAATGTCAGAATAAGCAACCCAGGCACATTGATCCTATCTTTACTTCTCTCTTGTGATATGGAAAGTATCCTAAAAGGAATTTTTAAAAAAAGTTAAAGTAGTAGCAGAAAAAACCAGATAACAATTCCCCTGGTGTAAGTCTACAAATCCATAAAATAAGTAAGTTTATATCACTCTATGGCTGTCAGACTGTTTCAGAGGAGCTAGTTTAATATTTTCTGAATTATAAAAGCCATTAAAATGTTTTATCTCTGTATCTGGATGTATAACCTGCTTCTTTAAGGCAGGTCTTCTGATCGGTCTACAAATGTTAATAAATACCTAAAACAGGAACAAAAAACCAAATTCTCAATTTCCTGTATGTAGTATAGGGCAGTGATTTAGAGTACTGAGGCTGGATGTGTAGAACTAGAGGAGTTTAACTGGAATGAAATAAAAGGACGGAGATGCAAAGACCAGAAAACACTACTAAGATCAGCATTCTGAAATAAAGTTGTGGATCTGGGAGGCAGTTTTAGAGCCTGTTCCCATGGATGAGCAAAATTCCTGCAGCATGCTGTAGAGCTGGAGCATATTTGCTGGGACTGTGGCTAGCCAGAAGTCTTGCTGTTCAGGGAGATGACTGTTTTTTCTCAGCTTGACAGATGACATGCAGCTCTGACAGAGTACTTCTTCTTTGCTGGCCATCACCCCTACGGACACTGGCCAGAACAGCAGCAGCAGGAACATACCCTCCAACTCTGATTTAATTACATGGAGCCCAGGAGACTAGTGAATAGAGCTGTTAACTCTCTGTTTAGTTTGTTTTTCCCATCTGTGTTCTATTAAACTGAGAGCAAGATTTATTCATTTTTTTTTGAACATCATGATCTGTTGGTGTCTAAGATGATGGTTGATGTTAAGGTATATATACACAGTTTAACATGGCTGAGGGCCAAAGTGGCCTATGATTTCCAGCCTAGACAATTTATTTACAGAAGGACACTAAATCCCTCTACTCTAAAATATTTTAGAAAGGATGCTCATGCTCTCCTTCCCGCTCTCCCAGGAACACAAGACATGGAGAATATAGTGAAAGAGCAGGCTCTCCAGGCATGCGGGCAAACACTTCAGTTTCACTGTACTCCTGACAACCCCTACTTAGTCACAACTACCAATGATTTTCGGATTTTTACTCCAGGAATCTTAAATAGATTGAAAGTACCAGCTCTGTATCCTGAAGAGAATCCTGAATGGCTCAGCTGGTGAACTGCACTTCATGGGAACTGAAATTATGTGCCAGGCTTTCCACTGTCAGGTGGGAAAGCTGAAGCACAGACACTTGCATGCCTAATGAGCTACTGCAGGAGTAACACTTCGAAAGGAGAAGAAAGGAATCAAAAGATGAGATTTTGAATTGCTCTGAAAAGATACAATTTTTGTCAAATAATAGGTTTAACTCAAGACAGAAATATCAAGTGTGTGTTTGTCAGAACTGTAAAGGGGTTTTTAAAACATGCAAGTTTCAACCAGCAACAGATAAAGCTCCCAAAATAGAGCTTCAATACAAACAGCTGCCAAGACTTGACAGTTTTCCAAAACTTCTGGGCATTTTCTTAACAGAGAGCTCCTTTCCATAACCACTCTCGCATCTCTCAGTCATCACCTTAGTCACCACATCTTAGTCATCCTCTCATCAAAACTAACATGGTGACAATCCACTTACTCTACTGCCTTGCTCCCTGCTAGTACACTGTGGATTATCAAGTCTGCCAGACTTGTCATTTCCAAAGCCTCTGCATGCTCCTCTTTCCAAGCAGAGGCCTTCATAACATCATATGAGTGTTACATTGTGGCACCTACACAGAACATCCTCATATTACAACGATTCTTGTAATACTAGGCTCACGGTGTCCCCCTATGGCAATAAAAAGTATCCTGAAGAAAAAAATTGTTACTACAAGAGATCTTATAAAATGTACTGTATCTCTCAAAGCTTGTTCATAGCCAACCACCGGTTTGCTTAGAAGAGTGTTTTTACCCCTCAAATATCCATTTGCCCGAGAAAAGTTAACACAGACTGCAGAATCTGTTTCCACGTGTGGTAGCTGCTGTTCTGAATTGACTTCAGTGTTAACAAAAGATCAATGTCTTTTGTTAGCTTTATTCAAGAATGGTCTTTTCTCATGCTCTTCCACAATTTTGTCCTCTGTGAGATGACAGTAAGATCTGTGCATGAACCAGTACAAATTAAGCAGAATTAATGCGTTTTCTCTTTTTTACAGCTTTCAAGAACACTGGCAGAAAATGATTGAACCTTTAACTTTTATTTTTCTTAGTTTCTAATGAAAGAAGAATTCTAATTGTATGCAGTGCTAAACTGAAGTGAGACCTTGCCACTCTACCGAGTCGTATCCTTCAGCTCCAATGCATTTTATGAATTTTATTCAATACATTAAAAGCACACTGTATGAGAGTGATTCTTAGAGGAGGCAGCAGAAACAAGGAGAAAAACCCAATCCCTAAGCTCTCTGTTAAGAGCTGCATGGCTTACATTTTTGAATGAAAACCTGTGTTTGGAGTGTTCTGCAGTGAACTAAATTCTCCACTATGGTAGTGACACCTAAAGGGACCGTTCTCTCAGATCCCCATTTTCCTCTTGGGGAATACAGGTACAAGGCAGCCTATTACAGCAGTATTACAAGAAACTTGTTTTAGGTATTAGAAAGGTGTCAGGGTGATCCATTGCATTCAGGAAGTTATCTCTTGTCTTGCCATCACTTTGTGATGCTTGAGTGGTGAGAAAGGGGGCTGAGGAGATTTGAATGTAGGTGCCTTGTCTTTCTTGTAGGGGCAGGTGACAAAGCTGGGTTTGGCTTTGGAGAGTTTTCTTTCTTTCTTTCTTTCTTTCTTTCTTTCTTTCTTTCTTTCTTTCTTTCTTTCTTTCTTTCTTTCTTTCTTTCT